>PYHX02000495.1:55481332-55516217 GCA_004302925.2 Cochliomyia hominivorax | reverse complement strand
ATACACGATTTTTTTCACTCTTTTTTTGTTCAAAACATTTACTTTGGCAGCTGTACACTTGATGTACAGCTCCACTTAGTCGGTTGGAAATGCGTTCGTTTGTCTAAAAAAAATGTTATACATTCCCATTCGAATCCATTCAGACGCATAAATAAATTGACCGTTACTTCTGATGCCTTGATCAGAAGTATGCTAAATGTGTCAGATATGAACGTTAAGTCGATTAAAAATTAATATTTTCACAACAGATATTTGCATAATTATTTTACATTTAAGATTATTGAATCTGCCTGATATGGACTTCACAATAAGTGTTCAAATATTAAATCTAAAACTGAAGTTATTTTTTCTCTTAAAAGGAGAGAATAGTTTGACGGACGCCAACTTATCAGTGAAGTGGTAAGACGACTTTATAAAACCTTAAACATTTTACACTTATAACTAGATGTTTAGGAAGAGGACTAGGATTTTTTTCTAGTTCTTAAGAAGCGTTCGTCTACAATATCTCAGAGATTAATAGAATGTTTTCTAAACAAGATTTTCTTAGGTGTAAATGTTTCTAAATCTCTTTAAAAGATGTTTGGCATTGTCAAACCAAAAGAGATTCCAATGCCTCTAAACTGTCTTGCCAAACAAGGCTATTTCTATCAAATGTTCTGAAGTATGGAAGCCATCTTGCCGCTTCATCAATAGACGAGACATTTGCTTGAGGCCTGGTTTTGTATCTCGTGATTTCATTCCTTTTTTAATATCCAAATCGAAGTGAATTTTGAGATTCTTTAGTGCAATAAAAATTTAGTGCGATTTTGCACAGAGTATACAAGTGAAAGAATTTTTAAAGAAGCTAAATTGCTGCTACAGTATATATATGCCCATTACCACTGGCTAAGAGAGCTTGAGGTCTGGGTTATATTTCAAAATTTCTTATTCTAAATTGAAATCGAAGTGATTTTTGTGATTGAAGCCACATGACCTCTCTACCGCTTTATCAATAGTCGAGATATCTAATTGAGATTATTGAAATTTAATGAGTCTTACGCTTCTGTAGTATAGAAGACACGTAGCCGTTCCACCAATGGAAGACATATCTGAGTGATTTATGTAAAATGTTTAATCACATTTACAAACATTTGATTGAGATCTGAGTTAAAGGTTTGTGATTCTTTAATAAAGAAACGGATCCACCAATAGCCAAGATATCTCCTAGTGATCTAAATCAATTCGCGTTTTGTTTCTTTTTCAAATATTGAAATTTTTGTTTACTTTTATAAAAATTTAAGTAAAAAATTTCCTTTTTTTAATTTTGTACAAAAAAGTGATTTTTTTCTTAATATTTATTTATCTGAAAAAATTTTATTTCAGAATTTTTATAATTTTTTTTTAAACACACAATTCTTACTTTTTTTCAATATATTTTTTTCGCCGATATTTGAATTTTTTTTATTTTTTTGTAGCACTTTTTTGTTGTAATTTTTTTAAATTAATTATTTTTATTATTTCATTTATTTTTCTTACACAAATAAATTTTATTTCATTTTAAGATTTTTAAAATTATTTATTTTTTTTTATAATTTTTTGCACAAAAAATAATCGTAAATTATTGGCAATTTTACGCCAACGTAAAAAAAGATTTAAATTGTACGTAAATGTAGAGGAGAAAAAAAAATACACACACACACAATTTGATATTTTTTTTTTTTGTATTTTTTGCAACTTATTTTTGTTGTTTTTGTAAAGCTTTCTTTGATGTTGTTGTAGATATTGTAGCTCGCATGTTGTTGTAATAAAGAAACAAGTAATTTTTGTTGTAATGCATGTTTGTTTAATAATTTATGATCTTTTCTCCTATTTTGGGTTGTTATTGTAGATTTTTTAGAAAAAATAAACAACTTTTATTTTTATTTTAAAAATTATTTCAAAATTAACTGAAGACTTAATTTTTTGAAATTTGTTTTAATTGATTTTTTTCGAAAAAAAAAATTATATTTTTATTTATTTTTAAATAAACATAATTTTTAAATTGTTTTTATTAAAAGACACTTAAATAAATTTAATTTAATTAAATTTATTTTTTAAATTTTAATTTAAAACACTTATTTACACTTTTATTGTAACAATTAATAGCATATATTTTTGTTAATTTCAATTAATTTTTTAATTAAAATTATTTTCAAAAATTTTCAATTTTCACTTTTAAACATTTAACTCCAAATAAAAGATCCTTTTAAAAAGGCATTTTTTTGCAATTAAAAAACTTTTTATATTTCCCCAGACGTATGATTGATTTTTAGGTTAAATTAAATCCAAAAGAAAACAAGGCAATTTAATTGCTTATTTGTTGTTGTTGTTATTTTATTTATTATTGTGATTGTTAAATGCCGCTTAAAACTAAAACGCAAATTAAATTCTCTTTTAAAAAACCGCGTTTCCCCAAAATTTTCCTCTTTTCTTTAATAAAAACAATAATAATAATAATAATAAAAAACGTTTCTCTCTCTCCTAATTTTTTCCTATCAAACGAACGCTTTTTTCCCACAACTAAATATTTATTAATGTTAACGTGACGACAGGTAGAGCAATACTAAATAATTCCAAGAAAATTTATAAGAAATTTTCTATAGGAATTCTCTTCAAAATAACACAAACACACATATACACAACATTTGAGTTGAATTTCGTTTTTATTCAACTCTCTGCTTTAACAGGAAACTAGTCTCTTGCTCTCTCAATTTGTCTCTCTTTGTTTTAACTCTCTTATCACTCATTTCAGAAAATAGTCTCATTAGCCGAATAAGTATGATTTTCTCTGGTTAAATGGATAATTGTTGTCGTATTTGCTGTTGTTATTATTATTATTGTTGTTGTTGTTGCTTGGTAGTGTCTGCTAAAATACTTGTTTAGTGAGGTGTATTTCATGTTGTGTTATTGTTGCTTCTGTTGTTGTAATAGTGTGGTGTGTTTGTTGTTTGTATGCCTATTTCGTTTATATATTTTTTACTTATTGTAAATGTTGTTATTGTTTTTCATACGTATTTGGTTGAGGGGGGAAAAACAGTAGTGGAGAAAATAATGGCACTACTTTCCTAAAAACCACAAGTTTTCTCTGTTTATATTGTTATGTCATCTATAAGATTCTATATAATTCCCGTAGCCTAAAATTTAACCCTAACACTGGTACTAAAACGTTCCATATAAAATGTATTATATAAATGTCTATTACTTCCCAAGAGCTTCTTTGATTTCAATAAAGATTTTATATATTGATGAAAGAAGAAAAGGCGAGTTTTTTTATATAACATCTTATAAACCTAACAAACACGGGTTTCCAAGATCGTAAACTTAAACACCTGGGAAACGTAGAGTTTTAAAAACTTATCCGATTTGTATGATTTTTTGTGTTCACTTTTTCGTTTTTCTACAAAATATAAAAACATTCGAACGGAATTCAAAACAAGGTGAGATCGGGTCAAACTTTTGTATATATCAGATGTTTCACCAACACTAATATAAATTTGCTTTGTGTGAGCGAAGCAACAAACAACCATAATCGCGAGTCAAGAAATCAATATTTTTATTTCTACTCAGACCAACTTCAAAAAGATTTTCAAAAGATGAAAAACTAGGACAATTATAGACAAAAATTGTACGAGTACATACTCTATAGTAGATATAGACCCTGAAGGGACCATTAAATCCCTCTGGATGGTACTCTTTAACGTGCTTAAATACTATATGACGATACATTATCGTAAGAAGAAAGTAAATACATTGATCGCACTAGAAACCACCGCCCCGCACCGACCACAAAATAGATAAAAGCATTCAACCATTTCATAATCACAACGTGTATTCTAAGGAGATGGTAAAAATTGAGAGAGTCAATAAGTTATCTCCTGAATACTCGGAAGCTTGTAAGTTGAATAGTGGTGTTCCTTTTTAAACTGTCGAGTAACTAGTGACTAGTTAGTAAAACTATACACCAATCTTCGAAGAATTTTCTCCGTCAGCATCGACTATTTGAAAAATATTATTATTTTATTCAAATTTCGGTAAAAATTTTAGAATTTCAAATGATTTTCGGATTTGGATTTACAAGAAATTTTATTGGAATTGAAAGGAACCATTCCCAGTATAATTTAGATCACAGATATATATAAGTAAAACGTATTTCTTATGAGCTTTAAGCATCATTCTAAGCGCTAATTGATACGTCTCCAAAAACATTGTTCAGTTTGTTTTATAATTCGAAGTTGACTTGAATTCCTTGGAATTTATAAATAAAGATCTTTAAAATTTCCTTATTGCGATTTTCTCTGACCCTGAAAAAACATACTCTTCAAATGAATCAATTAATCGATATAGAACTATATGAAACTACTTATCTATTCACATAAAAGGTCCAAAATAAAATCTTGTATTTTCTGATCCAAAATTCGTATCATTTCAAAAGGTGCGAGCGATGAAAATTCTTTCGATACTCTAACGCTCTACTCTATATCAGTGATCATAGTTAAATATTTTCAGGTCTGCTACAAAACCTACTTTGCTCTCACAAACCTAACAAAATTCTGCTGTCTAAGAAAATTCGAAGGTACGCGTGAAGCATTTTGATTTGAACGTCCATTTTGTTGAAGAAAATACAGGAAAAAGTGCATCTTAAAATTTGGAATAAGACATGTAAGGTGACAACTTTACGCTAATTCAATAGAAAAAATTTGTTAAACAGCATCAAACAACGAAGATTCGACCCACGATTCAACCATTCACCATCCAAAAATTATGCTAGAAATTTAGGACAATATTTGTTTTTACAGATGATGTGATTTTAATGCATCCACCGCAGCAAGTACCGATAAGGGAATAAAAATCCTTTTGGATTTAGCTGTATCAATCTATCAGTTTGTACCATTTTTACCGTAACACAAAAAGTATGAATTCAATAAAATGTACCCAAACTGTATATTATTTTTCTTAGCACTTTGAGACTTAAAACCAACAAAATTGGACCATTAACACCAAAGCTATAGAACGCTAATTGAGATAATCTCAAAATAAAAGAAAATCACCCTATATGAAATCGATTTAAATGAATAGTAGTGACTGTAGCATGACTGAATCACTGTATTTTTATATGAAAGCTTGTTTCTCTAATGAGTATCGACTGCTATTATTTTCCTCTCGATTGTTTTATTATCTACGTTATAACTTTTATATTCATTGTTTTATTTAAAATGTATTTTTTTTTTTTGTTTTTGTTTTTTAATTTACTTTTTTTTGCAAGTGTCTGCTGATTTTTTCCTCTAATTTGTTGTCGTTACTGTTACTGTTTTTTTAATATTTTGTTTACTTTTTTTGCCTTAACCTTCTCTTATTATTACACCCTACACCACCATTGGTGGTGGGGGTATTATGCGTTTGTGCAGATGTGTGTAACGGACAAAAAATATAGTCCTACCGCCGAACGGTATGGCTTAGAATCACTTTCTGAGTCGATTTAAGCAGGTCCGTCCCCAAAGTATAACTCGCAGTTTTGAGGACATCTTAATGAAATCAAGATATCAAGATGAAATATCTTAATGAAATTAGTATTATTTTTGCCCTAAGACTATGCCTATCGTAATTGGTTATGATAGGTCCATTATTTCATATAGACCCCCATACAAATGACCACCGGAATGGGGTTTTTAGTCCATAAAATTTTCAAATATTAAACGATTTTAAACGAATTTAGTCTTATTATATTCTAAATCGATATGCCAAATTATACGAGGATCGATCTATTTTTTCTTACAGGTCCCATACAACCAACCTTCCAAATAACACTTTTAAACGCATAAATCGCACATATACGCGGATTCATAATTTTTTTTTAACTCATACAAACCTCCAGAAAAAGAAAAGCAAAATATTCGAGGACTGTTCATAACCAAACAATATGATGTAGGGTATTACATAGTCGAGCTTGATCGACTAAGTAAGTAAGAAACAATAATAACAATTTGACTAAAATTGTTGTTTAAAATTGTTGATTAAAATTAATATTTAAATTAATTTAAATTTTCAAAAATTAAAAAGATTTTGATTTTTTCTGTTTTGAATTTGTCAGTTTAAATAAATCAAATAATTAAGTTTATTTATGTATTTCAAAATTAATTGAAAATTCTATTTTTATTATATTTTTACACTCCAAATGGTTTCTTTGTTGTTGTTTCGAAATATTAGTCGTTTTTCTTAATTTCACAATTTATCTAAATAATTTCAGTGTAAATGATATCAACGTTACAACAATGTTATTGTAATTAGGAATCTATTTTTCAATAATATTTCAAAATCTTGAGTAATGAAGAGTGAGAACGAAAACATTTTAACTCAGGTTTTATATCTTAAATTTAGATCATTTAACTACTCTGAGAGAGTTGATTCCGAAATTATAATACACTTGTTAGGTTGATATATCTGGAACCGTACACTGTACCAAATGTCATAGGTAATATTAACGAAAGTGTTAAGTGTTAAATAAAGAGATTTTTATTCTAATAAACATATTTTTTCTTTAAATTAAATAATTTTCTTCAAATATAATAAAAAATTAATCAAAAAAAAATTTGGAGTAAAAAATAAAATTTCGTTAAAAAATTAACGAACAATATTATATTAGAAAGATATTTAGTAAAAACGACGGTAACGCATCATAAATAATATAACACACAAATTTATTAAATTTTACATACTAAAATTAAGTTAATTTGAATAAAATTTTTGTTAATTTAACCATTTTTTCGTAAAATATTTTCTTTTATATTTTGTCAAAGTAAATTAAATATGACAACGAAAATGTAAACGGAATATAGAAATCTAAGGAGGAAAATATTTTATATAGAACATTCTTAAAAATATGACTGAAATTAAAGGAATATTTTGTATAATTCCGGCGTGCTTTGCTGCACCAAAATTCTTCTCGAAAGAAATTTCACAAAGCGATGTGGGAACAAACTTGAAAATTTTGGAGTTACTGGTCTTGAGATGTTCTATATTCAATATTTGATTTTTATGAGGAGTACTCCTTCCCATGGTCCTAAATATTTTATGTATTAATTTATTACAACAATTTAACGTAATTATTTCCTAAATTTAACTAAAATTTCATAAATTTAACTTAAATATGGTATTTAAATTGAATAATATTCATCAATATAAAGAATTTATTTTTGTCAATTTGAATAATGTATTATTCAAAATGAATGATATTTTTTCAAATTAACCGCACTTTTTTAAACGAATTGAAATAATTCTTCAAATTAACGAAATATTGACAAATTTTCGTTAATTTGAAGAATTTTCGAAAAATTAACGAAAAATAGTGTCATGATAAATAAAGGTTTCGTTGATTGATATATATAACTTACTTTTCCACAATTCTACATCACTGTTTCGTTATATTTACTACCTTTTTTTTGGTTCAGAGTATGCAAGTAAAAATCTGATTGTATAACCGGCACAAAATACGCAATTTGGCAACCCATTAGCTTAGCATGTGAGTTAAAATGTACATTTTTAGGGCATATTGCAAAAGACATCATTCTGTATGGAAATCCTAACTGAGCATTTAAAGCGACTCTTCGGAGAAAAGGGGAGATACTTTCGAATGCCCCAACAAAAAATTAATTCCTCTATGTGTGGAATTAAAATCAGGTTATAATACCAGAACAAAATAAAGCACTAGACTATAAATCAGAAGTGGAAAGGGTGTAGCATGTAAAGTGCTTTTTAAGGTCTTTCAACATGTATTTAAACCGGCATTTAAAATGACTCTTTAGTGTTAACAGCACATGTTTGTAAATGCTTCGATCACCAGCCTCAATGAACGAAAATTCCTCTTTGTTGAAAGAAACAAAACCAAGTTATAATAACGCAACAAACTAAGCAACTTGGCAACACATCAGTTTATCGATGGATGCGCAATCGCAATATTTGGGCGGCGGTAAATTTATAAAAAATCTTAGAGCTGCGGATCCAATTTCGAGAATAGAACTCTCCTGATCTTGTAATGCAATTCTACAAGACTACAATTTGAGATTAAAGGACCTTAAGGCCCTTGCTTTGTAGGACTTCATTTGTAGCTTTGTAGCAATCGAGACATATAATTACAAAGAATATGGGATTATAACTGTAAGAATATAATTTTTAAGCTGGAACCGATAACCTGATATCAGGTCACTTAGAAAGATTCTGGAGAGGAGAGCTTTTAAAAGGAAACTATCCATTAAGATACGTATGTTGGAACATAGTTCTTAAGAAATTTGGCGATACCATGACCACAAATTTGAAATAAATGATATTTGTCAATATAACTGATAACTGACAAAGAATTTATAAGGTTTTCGTCTAATTTTGGAGAAGTTGCGCCTCAAATAAGCAGATTTAAAGACAGAAACTGAGATTAGAAAGGCGATAATTCGGTCGAGGAAGTCGGTCAAACATTTGCGTGTTATAATTGAAGAATTCAAGATTTGTTATAATCGTTAACAATCAACAAAAGTTAGGTGAACTCTCTCTAAGATTATACCGAACGTAGGAGAATTAATACAGAACCGAAAAGCTTTTTTATCGGTTGTGTGAAATCTACGTCGATATTATTTTATGACAATTGGTATGGACAAAGCATTTTAGGAGTACAGCTCACTAAAATAATTCTTTGGCCAGGTTTTCGTGATTATATGCAAAGGATAAGGTAAATTATAAGTGGACACAGGAAATTAAATTACTGGCATAATTCCGCTAGACTTGGCAGCACACAATGAATAATTAAGGCTAAGGAATGAATAATTAAGCCAAAGCTCGAGGGGAAGATATTAGAAGTTAACATTGACAAAGTGGTTAATGAAGTGGAAGAGTGTCTAAAGGGGCGTTTAACAGAATTAACAGAATTAATATATAAATAAAAAGAACGTCACGAGCACGACATAACATAGATTTGAGAACATGATTTAATGTTAAACATTTCACAGAATAATATAAATTAATATGAAGGAAATAACTGTAATGTGTGTCATATATCATATTAAGGAGTATTTAAATATTGGATATAGATGTGGAAGTGTTGCAAGAGAAGATATTACTATTAAAGTAGAGCTAAAATTGTAGCTGACTAAAGGTAAAATAGCTACTTAAATAAAGCTCCGAAAAAAACTAAAATAGCAGTATAAGTACATGTATGAAGCAGCACAATAAAAGCTGCGATTAATGTTTTAAAATGTCGACTTAAAAACTTAATATAGAGCTAATAATCTAGCTTAAGCGATTGAGAAAAACTGTTGTATTCTAAATGCATCCTTATCGAAGTAAAAAGTCTCAGGTTTAGGTTCCAAGTAGAGCTTGAATATGTACTTAAATTAAACTCTGAAAAAAGCTTACAAAAGCAACCTAAATTAAGTTCTAAATAAAGTTAAAATATTATTCTTAATACATGTATAGAGCAGCATACAATAAGTTCCAAAATAAGTTTTCAAATGTCAGCTTAAAGCGGACGCTTAAATAACAGCTAAATATAGTAACAAGAACAGTTTAAATAAAACTTAGATAGAGTTATTACAGCAGTATAAAATAAACCCTAAAAATAGCTAATATAACAGTTTAAACTGTAAATAGAACTAAAAGCCTTAATAACCTTCTTAATCGGGCTTTTAAAGCAGTTAAAAAACAGCAGTTTAAATAGAACTCATTAGTAGAGTTTTGATAGCAGTCTAAGTTATACTAAAATTATTGCTATTATAGCAGTCTAGAAAGATGTAATATATTTAACATTTAATACGAATTATTAATTTTCCTTGAAATCGGATCATGGTCACATTTATTTTTAAATCATTTAAATCGTCTACTTTGCGTCACTAATTTATTTTCAGTGATTTTTTTACAAAGAACAAAATAGCAGAATTTCTTACATGAAATAATAAAATTTCCCTTTTTTCAATTTAATCATCACAAAATATTCATAGAAGAGAAGAAAACGGAATAAATCACTTTCTTTTTCGAGAGAAATCCGTTTGGATTTTCGGGGCTGCTTAAAATCGTAATAGAAAATTGTAGGATTTTTGAAAAATATTTGATAAAATTTGAAATTTAATTAAAACTTACCAACTAAATTTTAAAAATTATTTAATAAATAGAAAATTGTTGGTACATACCTGAAAAGAAATAGAATAAAATATAAATTAGAATGATGTATTAAACATTAAGTAATAATTTTAGGAATTGAAATACTTAATAAATCTAAGATGAAGTGAAAAATAATATAAAAATCTTATGAGAAGTGAAATAGGAAATGGGTTTTAATTTTATTAGAACTACAACAACCCTGGATAAGAATAAGTGATATACATCTTTCCGAATCAGTGGTAAGAGAATATTAATCGCCTTATCTCTCAGTTACGACACCAGATTGCCTGGGTATTGGTTCATCCTATCTGCAACTCTCGGACTTCAACAATTACATCGCACTAGGAGTCTTAAAAATAGTATTTTTTTTAAGAACGTGAAGATCGCGTGGGGGCCTTTTACTTCAAATCAAAAGCACTAAATTTCATTAGAATTAATCACCTTTATTGGGATGCACCTTTGACAGTTACAATGACAATATCAAAATCACTATTTTTGGAGTTACGAAACCAATCATGATGGGTTACTTCACTTAGACCAGCATCACCGCAAATTTAAATAAACTCCTGATGTGAAAGTGACCAGTTTAGACTTGATTTTCAGCGGACTTTTTTCACTAAAATGATCATATTATAATTATTAGGGCTTTACGTGCGAAAATACTTTATGGGTGTTTACTTTGCATTCAATTTGAAGATGAATCCAACTTTTCGATTTTAAAACTCTTGAAAAAGTTACCGAATTCAGAAGCGCTTAAAGGCAGATCTCTGCAACAAGTTCATACAAATTAAGTTTACACGCATTCCCGTTAAGATTGCTTTACAAAATAATAAAAATATAAAGTTCAGAACAAAATCGTTTAATTTTAAGGTTGCCACCTTTTTGGAAAAAATAAAAAAATCAATAATCCAACATATCTTTTCAAAGGATTTTCGCTAACTTCTCTGAACTCGCAAATGGTTCTAAAGTAACAAAATTATTTCCCCTTTTTTTTGGGAACGATTTAACGCAACTAATTAAAAAAATTTAGAGGGTCACGGAATACGCCTCTGATCACATGAGAGTCTCTACTCCCTCGCATAAACTCAAAAACACCCAATTTCCCAAAATAACCGTTAGAGAGCTGGACATAATGTGTAACATTGAAAGGTAAATTTGAAAAATTCAGATTCAGTTTCATGATCTCGAAATTCTCATATGATAATAATTTCGAATTACTACCGGAAATTCTTTACAATTTCATCAAATTGAAAAACTAAAGAAAAATATTGAATTCAATTGCGTTTTAAAATTAAAAATTATCGATTTTGATGATTCATATAATTTTCTTCAAATTGCATATAATTTTCAGACAATATTTTTAGCTTAATGAATTTAGGAGAATAAAATTCAAGTCAAGACAACAACAAAGATTTTTCCGCTTAAGGTGTGTCTTAAAACTATTCACCCCCTTTTTCCTTTTCGCGACAAATTCAAAACAGAGTTAAAGTGAAATTTAGAGGTTAAATGAAGGAATGTAAATTCACTATTTTGTTGAAATTAATATGCAAAACACGTGATGGGAAAAACTTACCATTTTCGGCATCATTAATACAGAGACGAGAAGGCGGCTTTTTCTTTTCACGCACCATTTGTGGAACATTAATTGACAAAATCACTTAAACACTTTTTCAATTTTTTTTCTTTCCGATTTTTTTTTAATGAGATTAATGATATCAAAATAATGGAATTATGTAAAAAACAAACTCAAGCAGGAATTTTTTTTTAATTAATTTCACAAATTTGAGCAAATGAATTTTTCAAAAAATTTTTAAAAAATAATTTTTACATTTTTTTTTATTTAAAAACAAACTATAAAACTTCACTTAAACCCGCTACGCAAAATAAAAATAAGCACTAAATGAAAGAAACGCTACGAATTGATATTAAATGACTAAAGAAGTAAACAACAATTATTTTTTGAAAATAAAACTAAAAAAAACAGACTCTTTCCAATGGAAAATAATACAATTGAATGGTAACAACCAAACACTTGAAGCGCCACTAACAGAAAACAACAAAAAATTATATAGAAAATATTAAAAATCTAAAAAAAAATACTGAAATAATAACAAAAACAACAACACTCTGCTCATTACTCAAAAAAAATAATAAAAATAAATAAAACGAATGAATGAATAAACAAACAAACATACGCTAAAATATATATTCATACGTTTACTTAAACAACGAGTATTAAACGAAATAAATAAGAACAAAACTACAGCAGAGAATCGTATAGAAATATTATTAGAATACAAAAACAAAAACAAAGAAGCAACAACACACACGAAAAAAAAAAACACCAAGAAAATGTCAATAATATAGAAGAAGAAAAAATAAAAACAAATAATTTTTGCACAGTTTTGTGTAATTAAAATTTGAAATAAATAAAGAGTAACTAAAACCAGAGAGAGGGAGAGAGCGAGAGAGAGTAACAAACAAACAGAAAAAATATATTTGTAAACAAAACACAAACTCACACAAAACCGAAAACAAACTGAAACTCAGTTCAGTTAACCAAAAAAGAGTTAAACAAATGAACACTCTCTCTCTCCCTCTTTTGAACAACTAAGAAAACAAGCGATTTCTCTTTCCACACGAATTATTTCAAAGAAACCCGAAGTCTTTTCAAACATCTCATGTTATTCCACTTCGTTAATTTAGTGAATGCATTCGTTTGCCTAACGAGAAGAACACGATGTTTAAAAACATATTTCATTGGTGGACGAATGCAGTTAACGATTTGCCTTCGTTTAATTGAGTTTTATATAATTGAAAGAGACTGAGTGAGAGACGGTGAGTAATTGTTTCTCCAAACAAAATAAAACAGAAAAGAGTTTAATAATTTTTATCGTAGCGAAGTTATATTCGGAATAATATTTTATATGTTTAAGTGTTGTATATGTTTTCTTTTATGAAAAAAAAACGTTTTTAGTTTTATTTTTTAAATTGTGTGTTTATTTTAAAAGAGCATAAGTAGTATTTTTCTCTCTGCACTGTTGTAGTTTTTTTGTAGTTTTTGTTGTTGTTGTTTTTCTTTAAATGAAAAATATTAAAAATAACGTCGCATTTTCTGGGCAAAAATGCAATGTAGCGTTTTTAATACCCTTCACCTGACTAAATCAGAAGGGTATAAATAAGTTTGTCATTCCGTTTGTAATTTTCACAATTATATTTAAGTTAGACACATAATATTTGTACTAGCAGGTCGGAAATAATTAGGAGAAACATTACAGTAATTGGTCCTTGAGTTTCCGAGTTATAGACAAAAATGCATTTTCCTATATTATGAACCTTCTATGGGATTTATAGACAAAATTTCGATGCCGAAAAATAGCTAATTTTTCTCTAAATTTTTATTTTTTAAATTTTCGAAATCGGCCCATAAATAGTCGAGTTATTAAATACTCTTATATATTTATACCAGGATTGTTTTAGTGAAAGGGAAGACTAATCGTGAATAAAATATTAAGTGCTCTAGAGAATTTATGTTGACTTATATAAAGGCTATAATAATGGCTGTCATTTTCTCCTTCATCTACAAGTGATGATATTTTGAGAGCCTATTTATAACTGGGACTTAACCTTAAATCTTAAGTCCGTTGCTTAAAAAGTCCGTGAAGGGTATAAAAAATTCGTCACGGCCGATTTTAACACTTTAACTTGTTTATTATCATTTTTGTTTAATGTTTTTTAAAGCAGTTTAAATGGGTTAATGATATAAATTGGGGAAATGCTAAAAGGAAAATCTATGATAAATTGTGATATTCTTTTTGTCACTTTTACTTTATCAGAACTCAATTCGCCTTATGAAAGGAGTGAGATCCCCAAGTATGTAAAAAATAGGAAACAAAAAATCTTAAGTTGAAATGCGATGTCTTTATTGATTGATTAAGATTGACAAAACCGATATCGAGCTTAATTCCTATTTTTTAAATTTTTTTGAGAGCAAAAAAAAAAGTCAAGAAATTAGATCATTTCAGATGTGGAACCTACACCTGGAATAAAGTTATTCTAATTTCTGGGAGACGATCAATTCTAGAGTTGTGTTATTAGAATTATAATAAAAATTTATATTATGGTGAAACTTAAAGCATACAAGGACGGTCATTTGCGAACTTGAAACTGAACTGGATAACTTTGTTAGGGTCCACAGTTGTTGCAATGACTCTGGGAGGTCTCTTAATAAAATTTCACATTTGGAGGATTAAAAACTCTTAATTAGACAGAGTCGTTATCGGTGAACCACCAAATTTGCCAAACTCGGGTATATTTATGCTTTAAATATTAACCAAAAAATCAGCTATGAGTTGAAGTATACAGTGTTAAAAATAATTCTAGGTACCCTTATTTTAATTTTTTTGACTTAAGCGATACTTTTTAAAAACTCTTTAGATACTTAATTTTTAATTTATTATAAAATATTAATGTGTTAAAAAAATCTAAACTTTTGCAGTGGAAACACATTGGAAGCTTCGCAATTTTGATAAAACATTTTAGATTCATTTTAATTTCTTATGTGATATTATTTTGTACCCTCAATGTCAAATAATTTCTAATCTAAGAGTTACCCCTACTAAGAATTAGATATAGAATTTTAATACACTTAGGCCTTGTATTTTAAATTTATTTAATTTTCTTTTTGCACTGCACTGTGCCATGACTTTTGCAGTGCAAAAATACAAAGTTACAAGAAAGTTTAAGTTTTATTTTTATTTTATTGAATATATTAATATTATTTTTTATTATAAATTGGAAAACACTTATTAAAATATAATAAAATATATAATTTTTTTAATTTAATAAATTTTTTACTCAAATAACGGTACCTAAACTTATGCTTTACACTGTATATGAAAAGAACACTTTTTGAAAACAGTTAATTCAAAGTTGTTATGTTGAACTATAATAAAAAAATGTTATTCAAACCAAAATGTATCCCCTAGTGAACCTTAAACTTCGAAGGAGTGGCAATACGGACAGTATGTTATGGGAATGTTTCAGAACAAGTGTAGTTAGGTTAATATATGTGCAGATCAGTTAGGGAGTACCTAATTATTTAAATAACCAATAAGCCTTGATATATAAAAAACTGACTTGTAAGGTCTTGCGTATTCAATAAACAGAATAATATAAAAATTATAGTTAAAGAGAGGTTTCCAAAACATCATATCATGCATCCCAACCCCAGACTTCAACCTAATGTTAGTGTCACGAGCGACAATAACTTAACTTGAGTTGTATTATGAAACAAAAATTGTGGTATCCCGAAAAATCACGTAATATCGAAAAAATTCAGAGATTCCGGTATTACGATTTATATAATCCCGAATCTCGGGATTTGAAAATCCCGTTTGTCATCTCTAGTTTTAGAACATTAAATATCACTTAAATGTGAAAATGGAGTGTTAGTACGTGACCAAATCTGGTAGACGATTATGAGTTAAAGGCTCCAAAAGGGATAATATTGTAATAGATCACAGTAGTTCCAATACGATATTTTAAATTCTGTAACTTTTGCACCGTTAGAGATACCTTTACAAAAACCGCAGGGTTTTAGAGATATTTTATGAAATATTACATGATTAGAGTTGTATTTGATATTTGACATGATTAGAGTTGTATTTGATTTAGAGTTGTATTTGATTTAGACCAGTTTTAATCTCTTCTGGGAGTAGATGGTAACCTTCTCAAGTTGGCTACCTCAAGTATGTTAATTTTTTAACAAATCCATTTATAAATTGAGAAAAAAAATTATTTAGGTAAACCATGTACATCTTACATGTATTGGTTATCTCTTATATACTGGTGCATATTCCTATAAACGCACACAACTTTTTTTAAAGAAGTAGAAAAAATGAAACTTCGAATTAATTATTGTTAACTAAAGACTTTATTTTTATATCATTAAATTTGTTGCCGGTTGCCTCTTGTTTTATAAGATTTATCTGTCTTTTTCTGAATTTTGTATTTCCCTTGGAAGGTTTCCGAACATCTTTTTTAATGAAATTACTCACCGCACTTTCGAAATGTTTAATTTTACAATTAATTCCGCTATTGGGTCATTACATACGATGAAAAAATTAATTTGGATCTTTTACTGATCGGACAATAAAGTTTCCTTGGGCATTTTTAAACGTTGTGAAATTTATCAATTCTGCAGTAAGATGGAAGGACATATTGTTTATAAAACCACCACAAGTGATATAACGCTAAGAAGGAATCATCATGTATTACATCAAAATCTGAGACGATTTAGGGTCTTTGATATTCAATAAACAGAATGATATAAAATTATAGTTAAAGAGAGGTTTCCAAAACATCAGATCATGCATCCCAACCCCAGACTTCAACTTGTTGTTAGGGTCACGAGCGACAATAACTTAACTTGAGTTGTATTATGAAACAAAAATTGTGGTAACCCGAAAAATCACGTAATATCGAAAAAATTCAGAGATTCCGGTATTACGATTTCTATAATCCCGAATTTGGGGATTTGAGAATCCCGTTTGTCATCTCTAGTTTTCGAACATTAAATATCACTTAAATGTGAAAATGGAATGTTAGTACGTGACCAAATCTGCTAGACGATTATGAGTTAAAGGCTCCAAAAGGGATAATATTGAAATAGATCACAGTATTTCCAATACGATATTTTAAATTCTGTAACTTTTGCACCGTTAGAGATACCTTTACAAAAACCGCAGGGTTTTAGAAATATTTTATGAAATATTACATGCTTAGAGTTGTATTTGATATTTGACATGATTAGATTTGTATTTGATTTAGAGTTGTATTTGATTTAGACCAGTTTTAATCTCTTCTGGGAGTAGATGGTAACCTTCTCAAGTTGGCTACCTCAAGTATGTTAATTTTTTAACAAATCCATTTATAAATTGAGAAAAAAAATTATTTAGGTAAACCATGTACATCTTACATGTATTGGTTATCTCTTATATACTGGTGCATATTCCTATAAACGCACATAACTTTTTTTAAAGAAGTAGAAAAAATGAAAGTTCATATTAATTATTGTTAACTAAAGACTTTATTTTTATATCATTAAATTTCTTACGGGTTGCTTCTTGTTTTATAAGATTTATCTGTCTTTTTCTGAATCTTGTATTTCCCTTGGAAGGTTTCCGAACATCTTTTTTAAAGAAATTACTCACCGCACTTTCGAAATGTTTAATTTTACAATTAATTCCGGTATTGGGTCATTACATATGATGAAGAAAATTAATTTGGATCTTTTACTGATCGCACAATAAAATTTCCTTGAGTGTTTTTAAACGTTTTGAAATTTCTCGATTCTGCAGTAAGATGGAAGGACATATTGTTTATAAAACCACCACAAGTGATATAACGCTAAGAAGGAATCATTATGTATTACATCAAAATCTGAGGCGATTTAGATATGTTCGTCCGTGTGTAAATAACAAAGATAAAACAAAATTGGAGAAAAAATTAAATGCGATTATAGGTATATGTACCAGTAGGTTAAACTGATTAAAAATATGCTGAAATTCTTGAAAACAAAATTGAAATCGAAATTTTCTATAGAATAATTTGGAGGAAAATTTTAATTTTATATAAATTTTTAAGAAAAATTTTCCTTTTAGGTGAAAATGAGTGCAAGAACCTTTTTGGTAAAATAAATCAATTTTAAAATTGTTGAGTTTCGTAGTGGATAAAGACAGGACTCTTTTTTTATTTTATAAAAATTTTGGTACGAAGTAAAAAATAAATAATATTCGAGCTTCTCTAAATTAGCACCTTTATAACTCTGCCCATGGAGTCGCTATGGAATCCAGATTTCCAAATCCATTCCAAAGAGCTGCAACCTAAACCCACCAACAAAGTTAATCTGTTGTTGTCTAACAGATTATTCACATTGTTAACCTTCACAACTGAAGTAGTAAAAACATTGTCCCTTCAAAAACTTTAATATATCGTTTATCTCAACTATTGCAATGATAACATAGTTATAGTCTATTATATAATACTATTTTATTATTTTTATTTTTATTATATTTTTGTTTTTGTATTTCATTTTTATTTATTTAATTATTTATTTACACAACTAAAACCTAAAATAAACAAATAATAAATAAAAGTTGATTAAATATTATTATTAACTTGTTATATGACCACTAATAAAAAAACAAAAAACATACAACAACAATAAAAAACAATAACAAATATTTGTCAACGTCATTCCATTACAGACAGTCACAATAAACGGTGTATATGTCATTTGATATGACAAAAGAGTCAAGAGTTTCTATTATAATTTAATGCTCTTTTTCTCCATTTTTTGTCTATATTTATTTACACCCTCCTCATCTTTTTCACCTTCCTCTAACGACCTTCATTCATGTCATTTAAATCCAATAAATTGACTTAAATTTAATGAAGTGTTTTTTTTTTGTAAATTCGTGGTTCCAATATTTGGACTCAATTTTTTTTCTTCTCCTCTTAAATTTAATCAAATCAAAAGAAGTTGAAATAAATAAAGAAAAAAGTAAAATTAACAGAAATAAAATTATTCTTGTTGTTTTTATAATTTATGACATTTTGGCCCCGAAAATAAATAAAAAGTGAACAAGTTTTCTTGTTTTTTTGTTTTAAATTGACAGTTACTTGTTGGTATTATTTGGCATTAGAAAATAGAAATGACAAAAACAACAACAAAAACTAAATGGAAAAGCCGCTCGCGTTTAGCGGTTGGTGATAAGATTAGACAAATTTGGAAAAAAAAATGTGAATGTCAATATAAAGAAGAAGAAAATGTTGAAATTGTTATTTATGACATAATAAAATTTAAATTAAAATTAACATTAAAAAGTTTTGTAGTGATTTTTATTTAAATGCGATGAAAATAAATCACCAAAAATCAATTAGAGTGAATAAAAGAAAAAAAAAACTAAACTTTTACTGTTATTTTTTTAACTCTTCCCGAGACTAAAGTAGGAGCCATTATGAATCAACTGAAGTAAAGTGAAACTAGTTGTTGTTCAACTTCAGTTCTAGTTCCGTTCTCGTTCAGTTCTAATTCAATTTTAGTTTAGTTTTAGTTTAGTTCTAGTTCGTTTCTTCTGCAGTTCTAGTTTAGTTCTATTTTAGTTGACGTTCAGTTCTAGTTCAGTTCCAGTTAAGTTAAAATTCATTTATAGTTTAGTTCTAGTTCAGTTATAATTTAGTTCAAGTTCAATTGTAGTTAAATTTTAATTCAGTTTCAGTTCAAGTTCAGTTCAGTTTTAGTTCAGTTCTAGTTCGTTTCTTCTTCAGTTCTAGTTTAGTTCTATTTCAGTTCACATTCAGTTTCAGTTCAGTTCTAGTTCCGTTTTCGTTCAGTTCTAGTTCAATTTTAGTTCAATTCTAGTTCGTTTCTTCTTCAGTTCTAGTTTAGTTCTATTTCAGTTGACGTTCAGTTCAGTTCCAGTTAAGTTCAAGTTCATTTATAGTTTAGTTCTAGTTCAGTTATAATTTAGTTCATTTTCAGTTTAGTTAAATTTTTATTCAGTTTTAGTTCAATTTTAGTTCAGTTGTAGTTCAGTTCTAGTTCGTTTCTTCTTGAGTTTTAGTTTAGTTCTATTTCAGATGACGTTCAGTTCTATTTTAGTTCAAGTTCAGTTCTAGTTCAGTTCAATTTCAGTTCGACTTCACTTCTAGTTCAGTTTGGTTCGTGAGATGAGGAATCAGTTAAAAAAGTCAGGTTTCATTAGGAAAATGTTTCAAATATTGTCTTTTCAATTCGACATTTTCTCAATAATTTTTAATTATTATTTAAACACTCTTCTTATAAATTTCCTCCTTCCAATCACACTTTCCTCTTCATCATTTTCCAATACCAAGTTAGTGAAACCCAAAGAATCCTAATCAATTCCCATAATGATGTATGATTTTCAAATAGTTGAGATTTAAACAAGATAAATATCGCAACTAAATAACAGAAGACAATTTCTATAAAAGTCAATTAAAATGTAATTTGTTGGGAAAAAAAGGAAAACTTTAAAATTGTACCCAAACACTTTTAAACTTCTCACACACACATACATACACAATCACATAAATTACGATAATATCATGTGTATGAGTTGGCATTCGATATCTTTTAACTGACTTTAGTCTGTATGTTATTTCAGTATGTGATGGAGTAACAAGATAAATTTACTCAAAGAATTTTACATTAACGTCATCATCGCAGTTTATATATGTATGAACAGCAGCAACAACAACAAAAACAACAACACATAAGGTGTGATAATTTAAAATTAATCTTGTAAAATCCATCATAAAATACATTCAGACATCAGTATTTATTCATTCATTCATTCACTCATTCATTCATTCATCGTTATTTTTTGCTTACGAGAAACTATTTAAGTATCCGTCAGCAGCAACAGCAGTTTGTTGTTATATGTTACTTCATATTGCTGACAACACACTTCTGTACAAGTTGATAATTGTATGTTTACAAAAGTTAATTGGTTTAAGATTTAAATTGTTTTTTTCTCTTCATCAGCGATTTATTATACGACATTTGATTATAAAAGTTTAAGAAGCTTGTTTTTGGTATGTGGATAAATTAACTGGAGATGATAGTTTAAGTGTTTTTCCTGTGAATAAGGAAAACTGGTTGCGGATACATAAAAATCTGTACAAAGTTTGAGTTATTTCAAGAAGCTCGGGATTTCAGTTCATTTCTGGTGTATTTAAACTTATGTCGGTTTACTAAGAAGAACTGAACTGGCACTGAAGAAGGAACAACAATTAGTGGAGTTAGAGAACACCTTAACGGAGTCCTTAGATCCTTGTTGCATGCCAAAAATTGGCCATGACACTTTTGAACGAAATCTTACTGCCCCCTTTTAATCCCAACTTCTTTACCTCGAATTTCATTATTAAATTTAGTTTCTTTAATTACATTTTCGCTTACAACCGCAAACAATCACATTTGGCCTTCTCCCATATTTCTTTATCCTTAAACTCTTCAAATTGAATTGAAGAAAGTTTCAATTTGCAATGACGTCAATCGGAAAACCAAGGAAAACCTTCAAAACGATTAAATATGTTATGCAAACAATATTGTTATTGCTTGTGGCATTGTTGTCCTTGTAGTTGAAAAACTCAAATAACCTTTAAAACCTTCATGCCATCATACCACTCAACTCAATTCTCAAACCCACTCATACTTCATACTTCTAGGTGTCTGACAAAGGGGAGTCACATGGAAGAATTTACACAGACACTTTTTAATAAAATTCGATTTGCTTGTTACCTTAACACTTAATCTTCCTTGAAATCCTTGTAGTTTTTGTTAAAACTTGTCAATGATTTTGGTTGTAAAGATTAATTTTTTTAAAAACATTTAAGTATTTTGTTGATGCATAATATTTTTTCTATTTCCACTTTTCTATTCGATTAACACTAAAAAATGCTTAAAACTAAATTCCAAAAAACTAAAAAACAAATTTCCAAAACCACATTTTTAATCCTGTTTTCCAGAAGTTACAAAAAAAGAAGAAGAAGAAGAAATAATCAAATATTTCGTTGACAAACCGTTATGATTCCTTTATATCTGAAAAAAACGAGAAAAAGAAGAAGAAATGTTGTTGTTGCAGCAAAGAAGAATAAAGAAAAAGAATCTGCTCCACTAAAATAAAATACAGTTATAGGAAGCAGCAGAGTGCAATAACTGAACGCTAAATCCAAGTGGTTAGAAAAATTTATAAGGAAAAAACTAAAACACAAATATTTAGAAAGAAAAAATCCAACTTCTTTTTTCTTGGTTTGACTAAATGTCTGTCTGAAATGGTGAGTGGCAACATGGAGTCAGTAATTTAAAGGAATCAATTCTAAAAGAGGCCTGTGTCATTTCTTGAATTAAATCAAAATGTTAACTTCAAGCTCAATGATTAAATGGTTACATCCTGCTCATCTAACTAAGCTCAGCAGATTATGGTGAAATAAAGGGTAGTCCCATCATTAAGCATGGTGATAATTGTGAGTCTCATTATAATGTTTCGCGTAATTTTAAAATAAATAAAAATGCTTTTTGTGCACTTCGCGATTATTTGGTGGGATAATGTACCAAATCTTTCAATAATTGATGAATCACCTTTGCATGATCCACAATTCGCTCTACCAAAATCAGAGATTTGGCTCTCGATTGTCTGTTGACTCGTCGTCACACCAAACGTGAATATCACCGATTTGAGTAAAGCTTTTTTGTTATACCCTTTGACAAACTCAAGTCATCTGATCTCAACTGCGCAAAGTTTTAGATCATACGATGAGATTGGTTTACGTAATTCGACGACACTTCATTTGTATTAAGAATATTACTATAGGACCATCTCAAATAGAGTTCTTCGAGACATATAGACAGCTAAATCGCATCTGAAAGTGTTTAATTTCCTTTTCTTTCCTGAAAATTTATCGTCATTGATAGTTATAACAGAGAAATTATGATATGAAGATTATATTTGGACCCTTTAGGTCCAGAATGAAATTTCAAACAAAGAAATCATATTTGTTTTGCAGTTGAGAAAGAAGATCCATTTGTTTTTCTTCATTTGCAAAAATTAGGAAGAGTGAGTCGCTTACCAAATAGATGATCTTTTCTCTAGGAACCATAAATAGAAATATTTCAAGTTAATAGACCTGCAATTATGATTTTAGCGATTAGAATATATTGCAATTTTGTTAAAAACGTTCTTAACTTGCAGTTCCGCTCTTGCAGTATTAATCCTTAAAACAAGGGTGGTATGTTTTTGTGAATGTTTCATTTAGTTCTCAATTTGAATGCATTACTGTAAACGTTATGTATCTTAATTTTACTATTCCCTTTAGAAGTATCTGGCTTCCGCAAAACTCCTTGGTGCTTTTTATACTTTGTTTTATTTTACATTCCTTTATCAACGTCTTTCTATCTCAAGTCCTGCGAAGCATATTATTGTTGTGATATCAGTAATTCCTAGGATAATAATTCAGTTGCATATAACCCGTTACCTAAAACACCTCTATATGTAACAACACTAACTGATAATTTCTTTGTTGACGATATTCCAGTTTTTCCAAAGTCAACAAACCAATTTTCTATGCTTAATATTTCGAAGGGAAGGTATGTCAGAACGATATTCCGCCTGTGATGTAATGGATGTCTTATAATGGATGTCTTTCCTCAGTTGATGACACTTGCAGATATTATCTGTGTTTTTCCAAAGACGGCAATGTCATCCCACACATCGTTCTGAATCTTTTATTCTACCTTTGATCTAGAGACGGAGAAGTACTTCTTGTCCCTTTTAAGATATACCGAGCTTTATTTGATTACAGCTTCTGTGATTGTTGAATTATTAAAATATTTTATGCTATCAATTTTGCGTTGTGGAACCACCCTTATGTTAGAGTTTATTAACTCGATCACAGTTATAACTTATCCCTGATTCATTTAGATTTGTTATCTCGTACAATTAGGGAGAAGAACCTACTCCTCCTAAAGTTTTTGCAGAACAAACTCATATAGTTTCAGATATTTGTTAACAAAAGCAGATTCGCTTGAAGAACCTTGGAACTTCGCTGATATTTCATGAGTACAGCGTAGACATTTTAAACCAAGACCAAAGTTTTTGTTTTCAATTTTAAATAGTTTAGCCATGATCTACGTTTAATTACAGTAAAATATTTGGGCACAGCCTCTCTGGGATTGTTAAAATGTGGTCCAATCAGCATCCCATATAACTACGGTTAAAGGTTTAGATCTGCATGAAATTCAGTAACCTTTTAAATCACTCCAAAACTTCTCAAAATTATGTTTAAAATTTCAATTGATTTCAGTCTTTACATCTCTGCATCTTTACAGCATCATCTTAGTCATTCACTCCTTCATTCGCTCTCCACTGAAAATTACAACAATATGCCACAATATAAAACTTCATATGGCAACAGTACAATAAGAAATTCTCAAAAAAAAAAATCCAGAACATTTGAAATGTTCAGAAATATATAGAACAAGATTCAAACAACATACACAAACATACACGTTCGTATTTCATACGGACGAGCAGTTATGTACAGGAATACGAAGAAAAAAAGGAAAAACGAAAATCCAGAGCAAGTCAACACTCGCTAAAGATGACACAATCTTTTTGGATTATAAAGGAAACGAGTTGGGTTGCAAGTGAAGAGGTGAATTGAGACAAGTATTTTCTTGCAACAAGCAAAAAAAAAAGAAATCCTGCTAAAAAAAGCCAAACTAAAACTAAAGCAAAAGCAACATTAAAGTCAAAACGAAGAAAAAACAACAAAGTTGGAAAAACTAAAAAGAAAAAATGCTAAAAAATGATATGGAAACAAAGCCTGCAGCAAAAATGACACATTTTTTAATGGATTTTACTGCATGCACAGCACAAAAATTCCTCTCAACACAACTCAGTTCAGTTTTAGTTAAAATTCTAGTCTATTTTTTTAGAAGTTATAGTTTTTTTCTTTGGATTTGGTTTATTCAACATATTTTTTGCTTTTTTGGAGGAGCTTTGATATGAAACTAGTTTGTTTTGGAGGTAAACTCAAAGAAAATGAAATAGTGGAGGAGAAAAATGGAGCAGAGGGTTAATATGCTGGAAGTTGGGGAAAAATCTAGCTCTTACGTTTGGAGGTCTCTATAATCAACCAGCCTCAGATGAAGTTTATAAAACTTCAACATTGAAAGCGATTTGTATTTGTGCTATTTTGCCACACTCTTCTGTAGATATTTCCATGTAGACCATATAAATTTTTAATATGTCGAGCAAAAGAAATGCTAAGCAGATGTAACATTCAATGCCCAAAGCTTTTTAGGTTTTTGTCTCTTGACTTTTTACAAAATATATAGATTTTTCTTCGGTAACAAGGAGGTTCACTAGAACAAACCTGAACATTGATGTTGCATTCTTGTTTGTTGCAAGCTGCTTAACATTTCTAAAATCATGCAAAATACTTTTCTCTTCTATTTTGAATCTTATTTTATATAAAATTTTATTCAGATGCTGCAGCTAGAAATTGCAACAATCCGTGTAAATATTGCCCATTGTCAGGAACACATAAAAGAATTTGCAACATTTGACAGTTAAGTAGACAGTGGTTTTGCTAAGTAATTACATTTAAAGACGAGCAATCATCAGATTCACAAACGGCGTGAATCAAACTTGCAGGACCAAGCATAGTTGCTACATCTCCCGCCATGAAAGAGATAAGAAACTAATTCGGCAGACTAAGAATAAATAATTCTGCAGGTGTTGACGGTATCTCGGCAGAAGTCATGCAAATATTCCACATACGAATGCTGAAACAAAATCGGCAGCATATTGAAAATATGGGGAGTGAACTAACTGAGAGCGTGATAGTAAACTTATTGAAAGAAGTGATCTCGTTGATTGTAATAACAGGCGCGATATCACACTTCTATAGTTTGTACCGTTACGCCTTTTGTAGGTTAATACATGAGAAACAATTATGTGAAGCATTGAGGCTTAGGATAGCTGTCTGAAGGTTTTGGAATGATACTTGGAAGAGCGTTCACACTGCAAATAACATATCACCTGGTTCTAAGGGCAATCTCCTGCAGACATCTCACTTGGATTTGAAGTTGTTGTAAAGCTTGATTTTAGACTGCATGAATGTTTCATAACTTGCGTCTAAACTTTTTGATCTTTTGGTGTTAACCAAGACATACAACTATTTCTAACACTTTATTTCAGACTGCATGTATCATAAGACCAGTCCGTATTTAAATTCAAACTACAAAGATGACTTTTGTATTTTTATCATGGCATTTCCGATGCTGGACACTCACTGAAAAGTTGAAAACTCTCTCCTTCTCGACTTATTATGGCAACTCCAATAAGATCAAATAAAGTAGAGATCCATTCTAATAATGTATAACCCGTCTTCTAGTGAAAGAAAAGTGCTGATTGGTGCTTTAGATAACATACGAATTGTACACCGATTAGATGATGGGCGAAATAGTTAGAAAGCACAGCTACTACGGCCGAGTATCTCGCTGTCTCACTGTGATATATCCGAAATAATCCCTTAATTCGTTTGCACACTAAAAAGCATTCTTCAGTTTTCATATTTGTAGATTCGAAGTTTCACACTTTAAGGTCTCTGCTTTGAAACTTTCCACAATCGAACTTAAGATTTTCAAGTGAACTTAAGAGTTCTGTTCATGTGGGGAAGTGGAAAATCGATTTTAGTCCAATTCAGCATACCAATTTGTCAACTTTCGTAGGCTGAATTCCCAATACAAGTTAAATCGCATTTCCTGTTAGTGATTTAGGAACCTTTAATAGGTTTTTTCTGCAATCATACAACAACTGGAGCGTTATCTCTACTTGAACATAGTGAAATATAAATGTGTGGATTGTGTATTTTATGTTTTCGGGAATTTTGTTAAGAATTTTGGAATCTTAAAGATCTTAGCAGTACTTGTCCATTCTTGTTTCATTGAGCATTTGTATTTTGCTTTCTTGCTCAGTTTGCGATGTTCACTGTCATACCAGGACTTGATCGAAATTTATTATATTTCCATGTAATCCCTATTGCGAGACACGAAGAGATGGAACTCATTTCGAATTTTCCTTGGCACTGAAGAAGAAAGTGGTGAACCTCCTATTATTATACAAACAATCTGTGACAGCCTTGGGCCCAAGTTGGAGTTATGCTAGAGATCAAATTTCCCCTTAGGAGAGAGTTCACTTTTCTATTATAATACAAACAGATCTTTATCAATTTTGGATCCAAGTTAGACCTAATAGTAGAGATGCTTGCCCCATTTTCATTTAGATTTTTTATTAGTTGGTTTGGGAGCATGTTGCAAAGCGTATTCCTGAGAGACGAAACAAACTGCATCTATCGCTTTTCGTCCCACAAACAGAGTTGGGAAACCTGGTCGAAATAACCTTTAGAAAGACGTTTTAAGAATGCGAGGAATATTCTTACACCTGATGAACCTGTCCCAAATAATCTATAATGAAACGATTATTATTATTCCCATATTTCGTTTGGGATTCTTTTAAGGGATATAAAAGGCAAATTTTTGTTTTAGTCTTTCTGAGATCGTAAAACAGCATACAAAGGTACAGCATTGAAAAAAGTATTAATTCAAATCAATACAAATTCGTGAAGTTTTATTTGACAGCCGTCTAGACAGATGGCTAGACAGTTATCTAAAAATGGAGATTCTTGAAACACTTATTTCATTCAATTTCATTTGGGTTTCCTTTAGAGGATATCAAAAGTTAAATTAAGGAATCAAATTTAACCATCAACACTACTATTTCATATTTTCAGGTATGTGAAATCCGTATACAGAGGGACAGCAATAAATCGTGCAATTTGAATCAATATAGATTTAATGAATTTCAGTAGACAGCGGTCAAATTTTGGGAGGCAGTTGGGCATTTATCCAGTAAGGAAGTAAACGTTTTGTTCTTAAATTTTTCATATCCAAACTTTCTAAACTCCGGCCCACTGTTCAAAGTAATAGTGTAATAATGCTGTTCGAAATGTCTTTCCAAAATAACGCTTTTCTTGTGACAACTGGCAACCGTATCAGCGACAAGAAGTCAACAGTCAAAGAAACTACAACATCAATGGCAACAACTAAATACAATGATGACTACAACGACGATGACTTTCTTTTACTGATCAAAATCTTTCAACTAAATGACAAGAAGTAGCAGGCAAACTTGTAAAGAAAATAATGGCCTGTTCGAGAGAAAACAACTTAAAAAAAGAGTTAAAAGTCAAAGTAATATCAAAAACCACGAGACTAAAGCAACAAGCAAAATAAAGACGCTAAAAAGAGGCAACAAACAACAAAAAATTGGCTTGTGGTTGGTTTGATGTTTGTTTTAAGAACATAAAGAAGACTAAAAGCAAAAGACCTAAACTCAAATTTATGTGAATTTTGAATTGGTTTACAATTTCTTGGGTTGAAAACCTCCCGCCCTTTGTAACAGAATTCCCCTGCCATATGCCACATGACAAGTAGCTAAAGTAAAGTGGTTGGTTGGCAAAGTTTGGCGGGATTGCAAACTTAACTGCTATTTTGTGACTATGCGGAGTGTGTTTGTGTCTGTGTGTGCATGTGTGTGTTCTATTCAAACCTTTAGGTATTGTTTGTGAAAGAATTATGTTTATTTGTCTGCAATTGGAAATGTCAAATTCAAACGCTACTGCATCCTTATCGATCGATTGTTTTCTAGTTTTCTTTACCATTTCAACATTTATTTCCATTCTATTTTCTGCTCCCCATGTTGGCTGCCCAAAAATACTAAAACATAATGCCAATTCAGGAGTGAAAGAGAATTATGACATTTTTACCATAAAATAATGTTATAACAATGTTAAATAATGTTTTAAAGCAAAAATCCCATTTAAACATCTTGTCAGATAGTGTTCTACGTTTTTATGGTTAAAACCACAAAACAACAATATTTTCCAAAAAAATAATGCTTCTAAGGAAAAAATCGTAGTAAACTGTTAATAACGTTTTGCAAAAAAGCTAACGAAGTGCTGCTATATTTACAAATATGGCTGCTCTGTTATTTATGAGCAACACCTCCATTTGTTTTCGCAAAAAAAGAAAAAGGTCTTTATTAGTGGATAATATATAATTCTGTTTGGTGAATTTAGAAGTAAAAATATGTATGATCATATTCTTAACATGTTCATATTGGAGGTGTTACAATTTTACACCCTGTATTTTGTATTTCATTTTACTACAGGATGATTATTAAATCATATATTTGAAAGCTGAATTTAAATTTATAACTTTATTAACATATTGAAGCGATAACAATTTAAAGGGTGATGCAGTGCGAATTGATGACTCTTGAAAAGATCAGTAGACTCTTGAAAAGATCAGTTATTCTCATACGACGTCTTTTTAAACCTTTACACTGATCACTTGAATAAGTGGCCAACTGAACGGAAACAACTGTAAGTTTCGAATTAAAGCGGTTTTGCGAAAATTTTGTGCAGTATAAAGAAGAAATGATAATACAAGCTTTGCTTAAAATTATTATTGAGCGATCCCACGGAGACTTGGTACACCTACAAAGGTGGCTATAAGTTGTTCGATTACTGTTTCAAAATGATCAAGCAAACTTGCCGAAACTTCATAAAAGAATGAGAAAGAAAATTGTAATGCATTCCAAATTTATTAACCGATCTTGACCTTTAAAAAATCAATATTAACACACAAATTTTCCCTTCAAATTCTTCTACTGCATTGAAGGACAGTGCGTTAGATAAACATATATCCTGAGATGCTACAAGGATATATAATATAATGAACGTAATTAAAATTAAATTCCAAAATAAAATCGCTTAACTTCTCTCTCTCTCTCCTTAGAGTTTCTATCTTAGTCACTGAGCAAATCTCAATATTATTTGCATCATTATGGTCATCAATATTTGCAGTATTCTATACAGCCAAAGACCAATTGGAATACGGAAGAATAAAATTGCTTTGAAATATAAATACTAAAGAAGAAGAAGAATAATTTTATTTGCTCTATTTTTATATAATTTTTACTTCCTTTATAATGTAACAAAAATATATTTTATTTTTTATTATATGAATCTATTTACAGTAAAATATACAATAATTGGACAACATACTTTAGTAACATTTCCCGTTAGTTCCTAATTCTCTTTCGAAAATTGCAATTTTGACATCCATCAAAATATTTTTTTTTGTTTCACATAACGCTGAGGACGTTAAGGAAGAGGAAGGAACAAAGTGTTCCGTACTCAGGTGGAAAAACAATGAGATCAAGGGCAGCTGGAGAGTTAGACCTTAAATGGCCTTGATAGTTATGTAAAAGTTAAGATGTAAATAGCAAAAAATGAAAGTCAATGCCTACGTCATCACAGCACAGCAAAAGAGTAGGAGAAGTGGCTTAACTGAGAAGCAGCAGCAGATCAGGCAGTAGCAGCTGGGAGGATTTTATGTGTAAGAAGAGCAGCAGCACGGAGAATAACATAGCAGTGCATGTGCAGGAACGGTTGCAACAAAGATCAAAGAAAACACCAGCTCAATGAACAATTAAGAACAGATTGATTAAACAACCGCAATCGGTTCAAAACAACTGTAGGATAACGGCAATAATAGCAGTTGGTTTTAGTGATAACATCGATTCGACGTGGGGAATACAGATTTAAAATCTGTAAGTTTCGCTTCAGGAAAGTTTAAAATCTGATTAAAGTTTGTTAAGTCTGCTCGGGAGAGAGAGTAGAATATTTTCTTGGAAGTAACATTCGGAATATATAGGGAAAAGAGTTAAATGTAAGAAAACATCTAAGATTTTACATCTAAGATTTGAATTGAAACTTTGAAAAAAGAGAACTCTGGTGATTTTATAAAATTTATGTGAGAACCTTGGACGCTATACCCCAGCTGCAAACCCGGATAACCGAAGGTTTCTTACAACTTTTCACTTTACTAATTCAAGTAATTTTAACACGGTCTTATCTTAGGAGGTAACATTTTCTGTCATTCATAATTCTTTTGTGAAGCAAAAACCGCAAACTTTGTGTTTACTTATTGTCTGTCTACGATACATCTTGTTGCGATCAAGTGGTTGAAAGCTCAAATGGTTGAGCGGAGATAACAAAGTGTGTCTTGAGGATGACAACAAGTTTTTTTTTACTGTACCCCCCACGATACACCTGATGGCGATTAAGTGGTTGAGTATATTAGATTGTGCAACCAGCAGTATTCAGGGGGAATTTGAGTGATTTTTTTAGGCATAAACAAATCCCAAAACCTGTTAGTATTATCAAAATTAATTTTGATGGTTTTTCTTTCCGATTCTCAGCTTTCTGAATCGGGAGCTTCGGTTTCTCTTTTGATTAAGAAAATCTTTTAATTAAGAAAATCTTAACTTTTCAAAAAGTTTTGTATTAAGTTAAAAAAGCTTAAAAGGTTCTTTGAGATTAAATTTGAACCATGAACCTATTAGTTTTTCGTATAATCGATTGATGAAAAACTCTCTCTTCAACTGATTTAGGTTGGATTTGAAACAAAGGCATACAATTTTTACCAAAGTATTCAATGCTTATGAAAATATTAGAACCTGAAGATTGGAATCGCTTTGGATAGGGCTTGTGGGCAGGTCTTTGTCCCATGCTTATTCGGACTAACTTTACACTTTACAGTTCAGAACAAAAAAAAAAATGGTTTTATCAGTGAATAAATGTTGCCACCTTTTTGAAAAAAAAAATAATAATAAAATAGAAACATTATTTTTTTGAAAGTTCCAAATTTCAGATTGATATACATTTTTAATGGATTAATATATTGGAAAGGTTATTAAAGCAATATTTTTTATAATTTTTTATGGAATTTGGAACATATTTAAATAAAAATAAAGACTCATATTAAGCCCGCTTTGTTAGTAACAAGAGTAAACATGATCTAAAAGTATATTTCGCTTGAATATCTCTAAAACTGTAAGAGATAAACTTCGCATGTAAACATATTTTTCAAAGAGATTTACAAGGGCTCTTTTAGCGCAGATTTTTTCCTTATCATAAATGAATATTTTGAAAATTAATATGCTCGAGATGGCCAACTTTAAAAGTTCACCGACTTGAGTTTTGGCCAGATAGGAAGCTGTACTCCTCCTAATCAACCCGGAAACGCCTCATCTATAACCATGTTAAATTAAACACTTACGTGCTGCTTTAAAAATGGGAAAGTAATTAGTTGATGATGGACAATTCAATCAAATAATGGAATGAAGACATAAAACCTAAATTTTCCATTTATACTACAAATCACTTTATTCTTTTTTATCACTGTTTTAATGTTATCATTCTGCCCAAAAAAGGAAGAAAAAAATTGAATCGAAACCAAAAACACTGATAAACTTTAACAAACCAAGAAAACCACAAAGATTTTTGTCGAAAACCAAAAATTCATAAAATAGATTTTTGTTCTTTTACTCTTTAGAGTAATATTTTTTAGAGAATTTTTAATAGTTTTGCTTGAATGGTCAGAAAAACGACCAACTAGTAATTTGCTGAAAAAAAGCCTTTTTTCTAATAAATAACCACAAAATATCTATATTTAAATAACTCTATGGACTCTGCATAGTTAACGTTATAACAATTACGAAATGTAGTTTCCATTGCTGCTGCTGAACACAGTGACACCAAAACGATGTTTTTGGAAATAATTGTATAACTTCTGACATATTGGAGTTATTTTAATAAAATTGAACATGGTTATAATTAAGGTGTTTAAAAATTGACTTGGAGGATTACAGGTTTCTAGCTAGTAGTGGAGCGTAGTGGGTTGCCTTCCTAAATTAGTCATCTCAAAAATTTTGATTTTTCGAAAACAAAGTTAAAAAACTATGAAGAAACAAGACAAACAATTCCATAACTTTTTAACCGTTAGAGATATCTTTTAAATTTTGAACTTCTAAGGTACTTCCGAATTGATTTAGAGAATTTAAGGTCCCTAGTTGGTCAAGGGGATTGTGAGTGGCTTTCCAAACTTTATTATATGGATTTTTTTTCGAAAACGAATATAATGAATCTGCGAAAAAACCAGGCTAAAATGGGTTAATAACTTCTTTGGACTTCAATGCCCGGAACTGCAGGAGATAACCTGCACATGTGTAGAGATTTATAGATATTGTCTCTATATTCGATTTTCTCACATCATAAATGAATTTCGGGTAAATATTCAAAAAATTAACATACCAACTTTGGAAGGTTACTCACTCTCCCTATTGATCGACTGAGGAAAAGTAAGCTTTCCAATCGACTCGAAAACATTTCAGCTATAATCATGTTAAATTTGATTTGTTTTTCATCCCACCCAAATAATTCAAAATTAAATAATTTTTCTCGAATTTTCCCAAAAAAAACTATAAATCCAAGATGGTCAAATTTAGAAGACTACTAACTCTCTTTCTGATCTGAGGCTGAGGACCTGTAATCATTCATATCAACCCGTAAAGACCTCAGTTAAAACCATATTAAATTTCAATAAGTTATTATCATCAATTATTTCCAAAAACATTATTTTCAAACCACCGTATTTTAATTTGGTCTCTCTTGAGTAACTCTCTTGGAATTTCTGGAGTGTTAAGAAGAGAGGGGGTGATTCAAAATTATTGAACTGATTTCAACCAATCAGGAAGACTATATTAGTGTTTTTATAACACTATTTTCGTAAAATCATTTCTTTAGCATTTTGTGCTTTAAAGCTGGAGATTTGCTGGTGGTTTGGAATGATGATTGTGATGATGATGATGATGATGATGATGATGATGGTGGTAACAACTTGTTTAGTCAACTTTCTCATATCTAGATTTGAGGTTTTCTCCACACAACAACAAAATATATAAAACGAAATTTATACTAATGTAACCATGCATAACTATCTGTTCTCTTCTCATTGTCAGTCCGTTCGTTCGTTCGTCCGTCTGTCTGTCTTGGTCTGACTGTTTTTTGGTTTGGCTTTGAAAGCCTGGTCTTTCCTGCTGCCTCCCTGGCTGTGTGTGTATTGTGTATATTTGTTGTAGGTTGTTTATGAAGATATTTCCTTTATATTTTTGTTATAAACCAAAAAAAAAATTATATTATATTATTTTTTTTTGGGGGGAGGGGGAGATTAAAAAAAATATAAATTTTTGTAAAAAAAGTTTTTTGTTACTGTTACTGTAAATACGTTTATTTGTTGTTGTTGTTGTTGTTGTTATTGTGGCTTTTTTGAATAAGCTTTTGCAGCTGGTTATTTATTGTTGTTGTTGCTAATAAAACTTTAGCCAATTGTTGTAATTTAGCTGGGATTTAAAGTTATTTAAACTCAGTTTATTTGTTAAGTTTGTTGTTGTTGCAAATGAAATTGCTAAAGGATTTTGAAAGTTTAACAAGGATTTTTAAATAAAATTTGAAATTATACCTAAATCTGTGATTAGTAAGGGATCATTAAATTAAGATTAACTTAATGACACCATAGATCAATGGAGCATATTAATTTGAATTGGGTATCTGATAATTCTTTCATGGGGTTAAAACTTTTGTTTGATACAGCTGTCGTTGGTTTCACAATCTTTGGCCGAGTGTGAATCGGGTCGTTCCCGGAATGGAGTTACAATTGTCGTGGAAATGTTTTTTGTCATATGCCCCTATGCACAGTGATTTTAAACCGATATCTTTACCAATTGGAAAGTTGATAAGAGCTGAGATTTTTATGATATGATATGGAGGAACAGGGACGTAATGAGTGAGCTTCTAAATTTATCCACTCCGTGAATTTAGATTTTTAAAAAATTATCCAAAAATTCATTTAGGAAAGAGATCGAAAATTCTTAAAAAAGCTTTTAGTTAAAACTTTAATCCAACTAAAATATGGCCAACTTGGATAGATATCATTTTCCAAAAAGCTCCCAACACATCAGTTAGCAGCTCGGTTAGCTTAGTGCTCGAACTGTTTGGTATGAAGAAGTTGAAGCTAAAACAGTCTTTAAGAAGTTCCTGACAAGAATGCTGCTAAAAATTGAGAGGTCAAAAATCACTGCACTTAAATTGAAGTCCAGTTTTCTAAAAAAAACTTTATGCTGCAAAAAATGGATGACAAATGTATGTTCTGGCAGATTTTTTCACAATTCCC
>PYHX02000495.1:55251626-55481232 GCA_004302925.2 Cochliomyia hominivorax | reverse complement strand
TCAAAAATCGAGTTCAGCTAGAAACAAGTTATAGTCAAAAAATATAACTAATTTGATGACTTCGTGTTCCTGAGTTGTATTTCAAAAAGACGTATTAACTTACACGTTTTTGTGGTGAAGGGTATTGAAGATTCGACATAGCCGAATATAGCATTCTTACTTGTTTTACAAGAATTTCAGATTTTATTATTATTTTTCTCCCTCTTTTTTTTTCTCGAGTCAAAGTCATTTTTAATCAGATTTGAATCTGCGTTGAGTTCTTCTTCATAATTTCTTCTTTCATTGCACATTTCTGAGGTTTTTTGCTTACAAAATATCTGTGGTTGTGTTTGTATATTTGCTGTGTCTATGTATGAGTGATTCTGAAGAGGTTGACGCTGCTGCAAATGGGCTCTTTTAATTAAGTTAAGAAGGTATAATAAAAATATAATTGAAAATGTTTTAGGCGGCTGTAAGGAGTATTAAATCTCCTATGTAAATAACAATTTAGTTCCGTGGCCTTATCGAGGAAAAGAGTTATAGAAATTAAGGCTCCACACTCCAGTGAAGAATCCGATATAGAAGTCATGGGGAGAGAGGATTAAGTGATCACAATGAATCTGTAATGCGTCTATTAATAAGCAAGACGATCTAAAACTAACTTGTTAAGTATAGATCTCTCTCTCCTTCTGATGCATATTTTATTCGATGCAGAAGCGGTCTTTTGCTCTACATTAATCGCTTCAAATTTGAAAAGAATTCTTTTGCAATGATTTTGTTGCAGGAGCCATTAAGTAATAGTATTGAACGATCACAGGTGACCTGAACTGAAGACAGTCGATCCTTTTAAAAAATGATCATCAAAAGCGATCAACAACTTTTTGGAAAGAACAAATCTTTTCCCTTCTGAATATAATATCGGTCTATATTTTTTGTAAAGCGGTTACTGTTTTTTCCAGTTTCTATCATAAACAATAACTATTTCTACCAAATTGAGTTTATTATAAAAAGTGATTCAGCTGTTAATGCAAAATTTTTCAAATGCCATGAATTGGGGTTATAATGTAGAAAGGATTTCTATCAAAAAATTGTAATTAAAAGTAAATTTAGTATCACAAATTATGGTTAAAGCGATCAAGTTGTAAAAGTAATTTTTAACTGATTTCTACATTTGGAGGTTAATTCAGAGAGTATACAACTGGAGAGGCTACAACTAACGTAGTTCCAATCAAATTTTTCGGATTAATCACATGATAAAGATGGTGCCATATTTGATATGGTCAAATATGGCACCAAAATTACTGCCAGAAAATTTAGTATATAAATTTCAACTTAGTCAACTCTGCTCGAGAATTATAGGCGGAAATAGAATATGGCTAGATTCTTGAAATTGCGCCAAACAACCTCGGATTATATCATTGAAAATGAAAGCAGAAAGTCTCCGCGAATATATAAAAGCTTATGGAGCCTATAATGATATTATTATCCTTTTATCTCGAAGGCATAGGGTACCTAAATATATAAAATTTTTCTTCATTTTACATATCTTTAACAAACATTCTGTGTTTTTAGCATTTTTGCATAATCATAAGTCGGCATTTGCAAAAAATAAAAAAAGCAATTTGCTGACTGAGCAGACAGGTGGTAGCAATAGCGGTGCTGGTGGTTGAAGGATAGGAATTGGCTGGTATTGGTTTAATTTAACATTACTTCATTTAAATTTTAAAACGAAGGAGTGTGTACGTCTAAGCCTTTGCCATAAAGTCTACAAGATATAATATTTCACGCTTGTTGGTTTTTCTTACTCCTCTTACAGCTTTACTGCTGCTGTTGCTAGTTAAGGAGGAGTGGTAGCAATAATATAATTTTCTATTTACCTCAAGGATATCAAAAACCATTAATAAATCATTTATTTCTCATAAAAGGTTTAGTTTGCATTTTCTTCTTTTTTTTAATGTAACTTTAAAAGGGAGCTGCTACTCCCACATAATATATCATGCCTGTTTGCATGTCAGTGTGTGTGTGTGTGTGTACGTCTGTGGCATATAAATGTCAGCTAATGGATTTTGTTGATTGGTTAATCATACGTCAAAGTGCAGTAATAATAATATTGGAAAATAAAAAATATAGATCGTTCGAAAGATTAAATGCTCAAAGTCAGACAGCTGTTTGAAATTATGGCATTCGTGCGTGAGTCATTTAGTCGTCAATCAGTTAGTTATTTAGTCAGCCACATGCAGGTGATAGACAAGTGATAAGAAATGACCTTAACACACATAAATATTTGTGTAAATATTTGTAAATAAAAAAGGGAATTTTTATTTGTGATTTTGTTACAACAAACGATTCTTTGTTTTCATTTAATTCAAACAAAAGAATTCTGAGAAAATTTATATTTTACATCAACAAAGAATGAAAATAATAATGAAAATCATAGATTTGTCCGATCATAATACTCATACTCGAAACACACACTCAATCAGACTATAGAAAAAATAGCTTATAGGCTGAAATCTAGTTTATAGTCAAGACTATTGACTGCATTACAATATAAATTATAAACTATAGTTTATATTTTACACTATAAACTAGTTATAGTTCCGACCATAGTTAAGATTCCAGACTATAGACAAGACTAGAGTATAAATTCCACACTAAAGACAAGTTTATAGATCCGGCTATAGACTAGTTTAATAGTCCTGAATGTGGACAAGTTTATATTTCTGACTATAGACTAGTTATAGTACCGACCATAGACTAGTAAATAGTCCTGACTATAATTTAGTTTATAATCCTGCCATTAGACTAGTTTATAGGCCTGATTATGCATAGTGTATAGTCCTGATTATAGACTAGTTTAAAGCCCTGACTACTATGTTTTTAGTCCTGACTAAAGGCTACTTTATAGTCCTGACTATGGACTATAGTCCTGATTATAGTCCTGATTATAGACCAGTTTATTGTCCTTAGTATAGACTAGTTTCTTCCTGAGTAGAGGTTAATAGTCCTGACTATAGACGAGTTTATAGTCCACACTATTAACTTGATTATAGTCCAGGATATTGACTTTATTATAGTCCAGACAATAAACTAGCTAATAGTCCTGACTTTAGACCAGTTTATATATAACAATTTATAGTCCTGACTATAGAGTTGTTTATAGTCCTCACTATAAGCTATAGTGAGTAGTTTGTAGTCCACACTGTCAACTTGATTACAGTCCAGACTATACATTACTTTATGCTCCAGACTTTAGTATAGAGTCCAGATCAAAGTTTATAGTCCAGACAATAAAATAGTTTATTAAAGAAAAGATTATAAGAATGCTACAGACTAATTTATAGTCCATCCTATCAACTAGTTAATATTTTAGATTAATAATTTGGACTAGTTTATAGTCCTGACTAGACTACTAGTCCCGACTCCATCGTCCGCAATATAGATAAGTTTATAGTTCAGACTATAACTAGTCTATTATCCACTCTTGTTAACTAGTTTATAGTCAAACTGTATAAGTTAAAAGTCGAGACTATAAACTAGTTAATAGTTCAGACCATAGACTAGCTAGCCAGACTAGACTAAATTTATATTAAATATTATAGACCAGTTATGGGATTAGTTCCTAAGCCAGGTTTTCACCATGCTTCGACCTATAGCTCATTATATAGTCTATTCCACAATTATTTTCACAATATTCAAAAATAACCCTAATTATTCATCTTTAATAACCTCAATGAAAAAAATTATGTAAATATTTTGCGGAAAAATTTTAATTAAATATTTTTCTTCTTCTTCGAAAAACCTTAATTATATTTTGAAAAGAATAATATTTATTTAGTCATATGTGAAGACTCCAAACCCACAAACATACCAAAAATAACTAGTGGATTGAACTTTTAACAATCTTCGAATCGGGTTAAAACTAAACGCTTGATCACAGAACCGTAACCGTTCTGCTCTTGCTGTTATTTCGTCTTGTCTTTGTTCAAAATAATTTTATTATAATTTTCATTCTTTCCAACAATTTCTGCACCAGAACCAAACCTTCAGCATAAAAGAACTTCTTTGGTTTCTTATTGTATAATTCAGCAGCTATAAAAATATGAATTAAAAGAAATATTTTTTTCTGAACTACAAAAAAGAAAAAAAATGAACACAAAATAGCGAAGAATCTTTATGCTTTTATTGTGTGTGAACTATAAAGTATAATTTCTTTTTAAGCTCTTTTTCTTTTCTTCTTTCGTTTTCTGTTCCATCTCCATTATTTCATTATTCTGGTCATTTCCGTTCGAAAATAATAACAAAAAAAACTTTTGTCGCCCGTTTCAAGTTCATCATTCGTGAGAAAATTATTATTTTTTTCTTACGCTTCTTTTTTTTGTCGTGAAGTCTTTATATTCTTTATTCTATTTTTCGCTTTTTTTGCTCGATGTCTTTATATATTTTTACTTGGTTGGTGTTTAAGTACACTTCTTTTCATTTCTTTATGTCATCGACTTTTTGGTTCTTATTTATAATAATTTGTATTTAAGCATTTTTTCGCTTTATTCCCTGGCAAAAGAAGATTTTTGCATTGTTGGATTTAATATGGAGTATAATTTCCATTGTTTAATTTTTCTTAGTTTATGGATCAATGTTTATGACAGAGTGTGTGTTATATGATAATAATAGTTATAGTTAGTTTTAATAGTTTATAACTTTTCTTAAATATAGTTAAGCAAAAAAACGTATTATAACGTATTTAAAGAAGTTTAAAATACTTGAAATAGTTCAAAAATTATACAATAGACTTTAATACACTTTATACTATAAACTGGTCTCGAGCGTACCTAAATAGTATAGGTACTATAAAGTGTAAAGACAGGTGAAGTTTAAACTGGGTTTTATTCTTTATACTCTAGAACTAAATTCTGGAGTAAAAGTGGACCATATTCTGTTGTAAGAGCTGGACTAGATTCTGGAATATTAACATAATATATATGTATTCTAGATATATTATGCAGTACAGGCAGGAAGGTAAATAGGTAGGGAAGGGTGGTTTACATATAACACTGGAACTGTATCACACATTTATACCACCAGAAACTGCCATTCCGACCACTTCATCCTCGTCAGCTGGAGTCGAGGACACCTATAAAGTTCCACTGACTCTACCCTTACACAAACTAAAGATACCTAACTTGCCTGAGTTTCATTTCATTACTATTGTTCCTTTGCGATGTCGAGAATCTGTCGGTGCCCAAAATCAGCCATAATGGCTTTTGGCACTCATACTTATCTCTGCTTATCCAGCTGCGCTAAGCCCTTTCAAGACATTATCTATTATAGCATTGTAAAAGAATCTCAATTACCAGACGTAACAACTGCCGATCCATTACGAACGAATTAATCAGCTATTTCGTTGCGATTATGTCGCAGTGTCCCGGTACCCAGCATAGTCTTGGTTTTGAGTATTTCACTAATCTACCAAATCAGCGGTGTCTTTACAGAGTGCTCGCTTAGGCCTTTAGCACAGACTAATTGTCAACATAGACGTTAACAGACATCTCTACATGCACATATTCCATAGCCAAATTCAAAACTCTCAAAACTCATAGCACTTTGGCCTGGAGTTATAGTCTATAGACTATATACTGAGTTATAGTCTATAGACTATATACTGAGTTATAGTCTATAGACTATATACTGAGTTATAGTCTATAGACTATATACTGAGTTATAGTCTATAGACTATATACTGAGTTATAGTCTATAGACTATATACTGAGTTATAGTCTATAGACTATATACTGAGTTATAGTCTATAGACTATATACTGAGTTATAGTCTATAGACTATATACTGAGTTATAGTCTATAGACTATATACTGAGTTATAGTCTATAGACTATATACTGAGTTATAGTCTATAGACTATATACTGAGTTATAGTCTATAGACTATATACTGAGTTATAGTCTATAGACTATATACTGAGTTATAGTCTATAGACTATATACTGAGTTATAGTCTATAGACTATATACTGAGTTATAGTCTATAGACTATATACTGAGTTATAGTCTATAGACTATATACTGAGTTATAGTCTATAGACTATATACTGAGTTATAGTCTATAGACTATATACTGAGTTATAGTCTATAGACTATATACTGAGTTATAGTCTATAGACTATATACTGAGTTATAGTCTATAGACTATATACTGAGTTATAGTCTATAGACTATATACTGAGTTATAGTCTATAGACTATATACTGAGTTATAGTCTATAGACTATATACTGAGTTATAGTCTATAGACTATATACTGAGTTATAGTCTATAGACTATATACTATAACTCAGTATATAGTCTATAGACTATATACTGAGTTATAGTCTATAGACTATATACTGAGTTATAGTCTTGACTATGAATTATGTTATAATTATGACTAAAAACTGAGTATAATATAAAACAACTGAAAGTCTATAAACGATGTTGTAGTCTAGACTATAAACTGTGTTATGTTCCGTATTATGAAGTGAACTATAAAGTAACTAAAATAAGACTACTTTTATTATACCTTCCTCTACTAATGTTAATATTTTCTTCCATGAAATCAAAATCAGAGACTATTTAGTTATGTCCGACTCTCTGTTGTTGACATGATCACATCCACAATAATTGACAGAACTCAATGGAATTAGGCCTGAATATTTAGTGTGGTCCTGAGAAGTTTCCTATTTAAAACTAGAAAAATGTATAAATTCCTTTATTGTTGCTAAAAAAACACATTTAATAATAAAATAAAAATGTTATTTAAATATTTAAAATAATTTTTATTTTGTTGTAATTGAAATGAATTGATATTAAATTGAATTTATGAATTATTTATACAAAAAATATTCTCTCTATAAATTATTTATCATTTCTAATCATTTTAAAATAAAATTTACTTTATTTATTTGTAAATACACTCACAACAAATCTCAACACACAACTGACACACTAATGAACTTTTTTAAATTATTTTTTTTATTTTTTGCTACAAATTTTTGCAACCAAAATAAACTTGGCCAAGATGTTGTGTATCTAAGTTGTGTGTTGTTGTTATACTTTATTTTGTATTTTTAAGATACATTTTTTTTCATTTCAATCAATTTTTTGTTGCTTTATTTCGGATTATATTTGTTAGATTTGACTTGATTTGATATTCTAGAACAAGAACATTTTCGTCTCGAACAAAACCAAAAAAATATTTATTTATTTGTTTGTCTGTCTGTTTGTTTGCTTTTAAATAAATAAAGAATGAAATAAAATTAAAAAAGAATAAAGAAGAAAATAGTTTGGGTTCTATGGATTTGGTTTATTTAGTTTTCTTTGAACCGACGATACAATTGTGAGTTTGTTGATTTCTTGGGGGACTATTTTTCGAATGGGAACGAGATCAGTCATTATTGTAATAAATATTATTTATTTTCTTTTTTTATTTATTTTGTAGTCAATTTCATTAAAATTTCATTTCTCTAATTTGTTTAAAGTGGTCAAAAGGGAATAAAAGTAATAATGATTTAAATTAAAGACGACAAACATTTAATGCAAAAGAAGCTGTACTACAAACTTGTACATAATATGAACTATTAAAAAGTCTTTTGTCTATAAACAATTCTGTAGTCTGGACCATTAACAAATTTATAGTCTGGACAATAAACAACTTCATAGTCTGGAGTATAAATAACATTATAGTGTGGATTACAATGTAGTCTATAAACTGGATTTTGAAATTGTTTAACGTCTGGACTATAAATTAGTCAATAATCCGAAATATAAACTAGTCTATAGTCTGGACTATAAACTATTCTGTTATCTGGATTATAAACTAGTCTATAGTCTGGACTATAAACTAGTCTATAGTCTGGACTATAAACTAGTCTATAGTCTGGACTATAAACTAGTCTATAGTCTGGACTATAAACTAGTCTATAGTCTGGACTATAAACTAGTCTATAGTCTGGACTATAAACTAGTCTATAGTCTGGACTATAAACTAGTCTATAGTCTGGACTATAACAGTCTAGTCTGGACTATAAACTAGCTATAGTCTGGACTATAAACTTAGTCTATAGTCTGGACTATAAACTAGTCTATAGTCTGGACTATAAATTAGTCTATAGTCTGGACTATAAACTAGTCTATAGTCTGGACTATAAACTAGTCTATAGTCTGGACTATAAAACTAGTCTATAGTCTGGACTATAAACTAGTCTATAGTCTGACTATAAACTAGTCTATAGTCTGGACTATAAACTAGTCTATAGTCTGAACTATAAACTAGTCTATAGTCTGGACTATAAACTAGTCTATAGTCTGGACTATAAACTAGTCTATAGTCTGGACTATAAACTAGTCTATAGTCTGGACTATAAACTAGTCTATAGTCTGGACTATAAACTAGGTCTATAGTCTGGACTATAAACTAGTCTATAGTCTGGACTATAAACTAGTCTATAGTCTGGACTATAAACTAGTCTATAGTCTGGACTATAAACTAGTCTATAGTCTGGACTATAAACTAGTCTATAGTCTGGACTATAAACTAGTCTATAGTCTGGACTATAAACTAGTCTATAGTCTGGACTATAAACTAGTCTATAGTCTGGACTATAAACTAGTCTATAGTCTGGACTATAAACTAGTCTATAGTCTGGACTATAAACTAGTCTATAGTCTGGACTATAAACTAGTCTATAGTCTGGACTATAAACTAGTCTATAGTCTGGACTATAAACTAGTCTATAGTCTGGACTATAAACTAGTCTATAGTCTGGACTATAAACTAGTCTATAGTCTGGACTATAAACTAGTCTATAGTCTGGACTATAAACTAGTCTATAGTCTGGACTATAAACTAGTCTATAGTCTGGACTATAAACTAGTCTATAGTCTGGACTATAAACTAGTCTATAGTCTGGACTATAAACTAGTCTATAGTCTGGACTATAAACTAGTCTATAGTCTGGACTATAAACTAGTCTATAGTCTGGACTATAAACTAGTCTATAGTCTGGACTATAAACTAGTCTATAGTCTGGACTATAAACTAGTCTATAGTCTGGACTATAAACTAGTCTATAGTCTGGACTATAAACTAGTCTATAGTCTGGACTATAAACTAGTCTATAGTCTGGACTATAAACTAGTCTATAGTCTGGACTATAAACTAGTCTATAGTCTGGACTATAAACTAGTCTATAGTCTGGACTATAAACTAGTCTATAGTCTGGACTATAAACTAGTCTATAGTCTGGACTATAAACTAGTCTATAGTCTGGACTATAAACTAGTCTATAGTCTGGACTATAAACTAGTCTATAATCTGGACTATAGACTAGCCTATAATCTGGACTATAGACTAGCCTATAATCTGGACTATAGACTAGCCTATAATCTGGACTATAGACTAGCCTATAATCTGGACTATAGACTAGCCTATAATCTGGACTATAGACTAGCCTATAATCTGGACTATAGACTAGCCTATAATCTGGACTATAGACTAGCCTATAATCTGGACTATAGACTAGCCTATAATCTGGACTATAGACTAGCCTATAATCTGGACTATAGACTAGCCTATAATCTGGACTATAGACTAGCCTATAATCTGGACTATAGACTAGCCTATAGTCTGGACTATAAACTAGCCTATAGTCTGGACTATAAACTAGCCTATAGTCTGGACTATAAACTAGCCTATAGTCTGGACTATAAACTAGCCTATAGTCTGGACTATAAACTAGTCTTTTATCTAAATTAAAAACTGGTCTATAAACTAGTCTTTATTCTGGACTCTTTGAATATTAAATTTTAAATCAGAATCCCATATTGTAATTATTTTCTTTCCTTTTAACCTAAAAAATTGTCCCCTTAGTAACTTCTAAATTTTAATCATTTAATTTAAATTTATTTTATATCTGATCCAAATAAAAAAAATCTTAATTTAACTTTTCATTGAGGCAATAACAACAACAACAACTGTGGCTGTCATCTTCCCTATCATCAGTGTGCTACGACTTAAATGAGAAATTACAATTTTAATGAAAAAATCGCATAAATAATTTAATTAGCTGCCCCCAGGTAAAATTACTTAGATGTCATATCTATCAACAAGGAAAAACAACAACAACAAGAAGAACGACCAACAACTGGCTGACAGTTAAATATTTAATTTAGTAGTTTGTGGTTAACTAAAAAAGGTGGTTAAGACGGATGGACACAAGAACAATCATTTTATGATTTCATTCATATTTATTTAATTTCTTTCTGCATTAAATGTAATTTTTATTAAATGTTTTAGACGAGTGCAATTTAGTCAATTTTTAGCTTTTGGAAAATGGTTTGAGGGGGAAAATGAAAATGAAAATGTTGGAAGTTAGAACGGAAGTATAATTTTTATTTAATTTTTGTAGTTAAATGTGATTAAAATATAATTAATATGAGTTGGGGAGAATTCATAATTTAATTGAGGACGATAAAAGCCTGATAGAGGGTTAAGATTTAAATGGAAAAAGGATTTATTTCTAAAACTATACCATTGTTTATGATCGAGACTATAGTTCAGGTTAAAATTAAGTTTGTTATCAAACTTTTAGTGTAGACTTTGGCCAATTTATACTTTTTAAATTGAAATTATAATCCCGTTGAAATGATAAACTACAGCACCGTTAAATATTTATAATTTATAATTTAATATTATAATCTATTGTAGTCCAGTTTCTAGACTAAAAACTTAGTTTAGTTTATTTTATAGTCTACATTTAGTTCGGTTTTAATTTTGAACTGCAGACCTGTACACAGTATAGACTGTAGTTCAGTTTATAGGTTAGATCAAAAACGAGTTTATAGTCTATTTATAATTATTATTTTAATTTGTTCTACGATCCAGTTTAAAGTCAGATTTATATTTAAAACTATAGTAAAGTTTACAATCTACTTATATGTACAGTTCTTAAGATTAAAACTGAATTTATAGTCCCATATCATTTTCATATTATAGTTTATTTTAGACTACAGTTTAGCTATACTTAAGTCTTGCTGTTAGTGTAGATACAAGTCTAGTTTGTTGTCTTAACTGTATAGTTTATGGTGTAAACTATTTGTTATACAAACTATAGACCAGATAATAATTAATTTTACGTTCTGATCTACATTTAGCCGTAGTCAAAATTTTAATAAAAATTCTTTTTACAATTATAGTTTAGTAAATAATCTAGAATTTTAAGCAGATTATATCTTCTAGTCTAAACTGTACTTTAGCTAAGTACTAAGCTATAAACCTGATAATCTTCTATGGCTGAGTATTAGTAAGATCACAATTTTGCATTTTAGACTGTAGTGACTACAATTAAAAGACTAGGATATAGTCTACAATGTATACCAGTTAATAGTCCACAATGTAGAGCAATTTATAGGTACCACTAGTTTATAGTATATAACAAAAAAATGTATAGCCTACAATGTTTATGGTCTAACAATATAGACTATTTTATATTCAAAACATATACTGGTTTATTAAATAGACTGATTGTAGTTATATTATAGACTATATAGTATATAACCTACAATATGAATTAAATCGTAGTCTATAATATGTACTAGTTTATAGCTTATAATATGGATTTGATTATAGCCTATAATATGACTAGCCTAGAGTATAGACTAGTTTACAGTTTAGACTAGTTTACAAACATAAAATCGACGATTTTTATTAATATTTTAATACTAACATAGATTTGCTCATAGTCAGCAATATAAACTAGTATCTATCTTGTAGTCTAGATATTCTAATATTAACTAGACTTCAATATAGCTAAGTTCACAATCTTGTTTAAATGCTACATAATATTTGAATCCAATTTATAGTGCAAATAGTATAATCCATAGTTTGGGCTTTATTCTTTATTTATTATCGCCTAGACCACCGTTAAGTTAATAGTCTTGGCGGCAGTTTATAGTTCATTTTGAAGACCAGTCCATAATTTATATGAAAACTAAGTTTATAGTGCACATTATAGTCCAGTTTATAGTCTTTATTAAAGACCATTTCACGTTCCAATTTATATTTCTGTCAATAGCTTAGATTGCTGTCATGTTTGGAGTAGTCTAGTTGATAAAATAGTGTAGAGTGGAACTTATAGTCTAGTTTGTAATAGAGTCTGTAGTTTTGCCTATAGTCTTGTATAACTTTTAGCCTGTTTTTGGCTTAAGATACATTTATAAACCGTATCTCTCAATTCAGTAAAGTTTAATGTAAAGTGTAAGGCCAAGAGCATAGTAATGATAATAGAGGAGCTCATAATTAATTCTATAGTTTTGCCAATAATCGAGTAAAATTTTGTAATTATAAATTCATCTATAATTTGTAGCTTATAACCAACAAATTGGCTTCAATCTTTCTAGCTAAATCTCATTTCCCTTTTTTTAATTTCAAAATTCCACTTGCTTAAGGCATTTTAACAAAATTGTTCTCTAATTAAAACAAATTCATTTTGTTATTTAAAATAATTTAGATTTGAATCAATAAAAATAACATCAACATAAATCACTTGAAAAACACGCGACTTTAACGCCTTAAGTTATTATTAAGACACAACTAATTTCAATTCGAATTCATTTACAATCTTAACAAAACTACAACAACAAAAACTACATTTGCATAAAAATACTACAATAAAATACATTTTACATAAAAATCATAAAAACGCAAACAATTTTACACAAAACAATAAAATAATGCAAAAACTTAAGAAGAAAAAAATCAAGGAAAAATCATGAAAAAACAAGTAAAACTGTTATATACGGTTATACCGATTCTTCAATACCCTCCAACAGAAATGAGTGAGAAGTAAGTATATTATGTTTAGTACACACACTCATGCATACACACCTAAACGTGTACATAATATAAAGTTTTTCTGAATTGTAATACAGGAACACTTAATGAGTCATAAAATTAGTTATATTTTTTGACTATAACTTTTGTTTCCTACTGAACCGATTTTGATAATTTTTAGAATGATAATGAAGTATATGCAACTTAATATTATGGCAAAATTTCATTCTTATTTATAGATTTATAATTGACAGTTTAACGAAAGTCCTTGCTTAAACTTAGAGTTTGCCTCAGATATCGGTCTATATTTTGTTGGTTTTAAATAGGAAACTTCTCAGAACTTTAACAAATACTCAGCGTAAATTTTATTCAGCTCCGTAAATTTTTGTGGATGTGAGAATGACAATAACGGCTAACGAGCGGATAGAGCTTTATGTAGCTTTTAGATCAGATTAGATTTTGATTTGATATAAGAATTTATACACATTATGAGGTCTGATATGATTCCTTCTTAAATTGTATCAAAAACGGTTGTAAATATAATAAAAAATGTGTTTAAAATTGAAGAAAATTAGGTTCAATAACAGCTAACGAAACCTTTATTCATCATAATGAAAATTTTCGTAAATTCTTCAAATTGACGAAAAGTTGTCAATATGACTATTTAAATTCGTTGATAATTTTGAATAAATATTATTCACAATAATACATTATTCAAACTGACAAAAATAAATTCTTTATATTGATGAATATTATTCAATTTAAATGCCATATTTAATATAATTAACGAAATTTTAATTGATTTGAAAAAAGAATTACGTAAAATTGTTGTTATAAATTTATACATGAAATATTTAAGATCAAGTGAAGAAAACCTCCTATTGACTATAGAATATCTCAAGAACTATAACAGCGAGAATTTTCAAATTTGATCACAATGACTTCCTCAAGGAACTGTTTTACAGGACAAAATGTAAGACGTATAGGATTAGGGGAGAAGTTAGCCTACTTCTACAAATCTACAAATATTGATCGAATATCTATAGATCTACTACAGTGAGAATTTGTTCCCCAATTATATTTTGCAATACACGTTGATTTGTGATTTGTGAAATTTTTTTCGTGAACAAGGACAGAGAAGAATATATGTGCAGCAAAGCACACCGGGTAAAAGCTAGTTTTAGATAATAAATAATAAATGAATACATAACAAATAACTAGTGTAAAATACGTTATAGAGAACCAAAAATAGTGCATTGTCAAAGGACGGTAATGAGCCGACCGGCCTGTATTTCGGATGAAAAGTTATTTACAGGTTTGCTGATCAGCTGATCTCCCACTTGCATTTTCGTGAATTTGTACAAAATTCTATATTCAGTTTACATTTTCTTTGTCAAATTTCACTCAATATGACAAAGAAAATATACAAAATTATTTGATGAAAAAAATAGTTAAATTAACAAAAATTTTATTCAAATTAACTTCATTTCAGTATGTAGATTTGAAAAAAAAATTTGTGTATTATTTAACTTACGATGTGTTACTGGCATTTTAGCTTAATATTTGCCTGATATAACATATTTTTCGAAATTTTATTCAATTTAACATCTTTAACTAAATAAATTATTTGATTAAATATTTTTAGTAAATTTGAAGAAAATTCTTCAAATTGAAGTAAAATTCTTCAATTTGAAAAAAAAAAATAATAATAAAAATAATTTTATTTAACATCTTTTTTTCCTTTAAGCTCTAAGATAAGATTTTTCCTTAATATTATCTACGACATTTAGTTCATTATAGTGTTACATGCGCACCTGACTTGTGATTGTGTAGGGTATAAAAACAAAACAATTTGAAATAAACGAATGTGAACATAAATTTGAAAAATTTCAAAAACGTGTTAAATGTGTTAAATTTATAATTAACAAAAAAAAAACTAAAACAACAACATTCTATTGAAGTTGTTCATACAAAAAAATGAACCATATTTTTTGTTAAATAAAACATAAATTTTGCAAAAGCAAAAAGCTGCCACAATTATCATGAAATGATAAACGGATTCCTAAACAATCACTTGTCTCGAACTTCTAAAACGAAAAACAACAAATTGTTTTCTATAAAATCCTCTAAAATTGCAGTCATAATGACTGTTGCCGTCTGTCTAACTGACTTGTGTCCAAGTCCACATAAATATGTTTTTTCCAAATAACCATGAAGTCATTTAGTTCACAATAAAATGGAGCGAGTTTATTGAATTCACATTTTTTTGTTTTTTTTAGGACGAATATTTTGCATACGAATGAACAATTTAGAGGTGAATATATTTACACAATTCTTATTCAGTAGAAAAAAAATGTTGCCAATTCATTTCAGACATTTCAATAAATTTTTGTTATTTTTGTGCAACTTTAATTGATTGATTTTAAAAGTAAAAAAAGCTTTTTTAGCAAAAACTTGCAGACTAATAAAAATTTTGTTTGCAACAAATAAAATAAAAAAGAAACAAAAAATTGTTTTAAAAATTGAAACACACATGACAATTTTGCTGTTGCTGTTGCACAGTGTCGCATATGAAAAATGATATGGAAATAAATCTGTATCTTTTAAACGGCAAGTCCAATTTTAATGTATTTTCACTTGGTGATAGTGAATTTTGTGGACCGACCCCTGTTAGGGTGCCAAAATTGGTCATAAAGTCAATACGTAATCATAATCTGCTAAGATTTACTAAGACCTGTAATGTTTCGATCGATATATTTGACACATGGAAAGATGAAGCTAGACATATTATCTATCAATGTATCGGAAATTATGTCTACTTTTCAAAAATGTATATCATTACTGACAAAAATTAAATTCGTTTCACACTTATTGTGGAAAAGTGTCATGAAAGTATTGAATAGGTTTTTTGCAAATTATTTAATTGTGATCTTAGAATAAACTTTTTTAATAGGAAACTTTAAACATTATTTTGTTTCTCCTAAAAGAAAATCTATAATTCCCAAACATTTTTCAAAAATTTCCAAAAATAGGCTTTTCTACATCTTTCTAACCGATATCTGGGTGCAAAAATTTCTATTATTAAAAATGTTAGAACATATCAGGCTTTTAAGAAAACATAATTTTTGAGAAAAAACTAGGTCCGTAGCGGCCCAAGGAGCGTTAGAATAAGTTTTCGCCAATATCTCGGAAAATAATAGCCCAATCGAGTTTATGTCTTCAAATGAAAAATCCACAATAATATTTCTGACAATTAAATTTCTAGCATTAATGGAACGACCAAAATCTCAAATACATTTTTAAACGTTGTTATTGTTTTTCTATAGTTATAAACAACAACAACATGGGAATAAATTTTTAAAGAAATAATTGACCATATTTCGCTGGTTTATGAACCGATTTTGAAAAATGTAAGAGATTAAATTCGGGAAAAAATGTAATTAATCAGTGTCATAACCAAGTCCATTGGTCTCATAGGTGGTTCAAAATATAGGAAATATATTTTTCCAGAAACTAATGGTTCGATTCACTATTGTGGATTCTTATAAAAATAGACAAAAACCGAAAAACGTTTGAATTAGCTAAAATTGATAATATTTGAGCCATTAATGAACTAATTTCCCTGGATTTTAATAGCAAAATTCTCGAAAACATTTCCAATCGTTTGATATACATATTTATATGTTAACTGTAGGAGCGATTTATAAACTTGATTTCAACAGACACCGACAGACGGACACAGTTCAATCAATTTTTTTTCCAGAATACATATACTTTTAGAAGTCTAAGTCAAAAGTCAAAGGTTATTTAAGACATTTACTTTTATAACTTAAAAATAGTGTAACTAAACTTTTGGAAAAAATCGGGGGAAAACGACATTTTTTGAAATTTGGTTCTATGAAGATATTTTCTAAATTGTTTCTTTGAAAAGTTTTATCATTTGTTTTTAATAAAATAAAAAATACTTGAAAAAATATCGGACAAAACTTGGATTAGTTATAGCATAAAAGCTTCACCAAGATCGGTCAAAATGTAAAATTTTAAGCTTTTGAAGCTAAATATCTCCTAAACTATAACGAGGTTTTTTATAGGTCTTCAGTCGGTTTAGATATAAGAAATCTGGATCGTTTTTAATATTTTTATGACCCGAGGTGAACAACTTTACGTCTCTGTTAACCGACCCCTGTTAGGTCCACAAAGTCCAAACTAATCGAACTAGCCGCTCGAAAGATACAGATTTAATTCCATTTCATTTTACATTTGAGACACTGTGTGATGTTGAATTTTTGGTTGATTTTCATTGAAGTGTTTAAAAAAACGTCATAAAAATCAACAACTTGCATGTTGCAAGTAAACATATATGGCAACATTTTGTTTATTTGCAGCAAAATAGTTTTATTTTTTTCTGAAATTTTAGCTTTTAACTGAAAATAAAAACAAAAAATTGAAATTTATTGGTAAAATGTTATTTTTGAAACCGCAAACGTCAACACTTGCAAAAGCAACACAAAAATAAAGGATAATCACAGATTATACGCATTTGTATTTTACATATTTGGTATAGACCAACTTATATTCCAGACCACTGGAAAAAGAGTTTATAATACAAGCAACATACTAGTTTATGGTCCAGATTATAGACTAGTTCATAGGCCTATATGTATTGTAAACCAGTATACTATATACTGGTCTATAGTTTATAGACCAGTTTATAGTATGCTGGTTTATAAACCAGATTATGAATTAGTTTATAGGCCAGACTATAGACTAAAGTATAGGCTAGACTTTAGACTATAGTTTATAGGCCCGACTAAAGATTATTTTATAGTCTAGAATATATAATAGTTTATAGTCCGGGCTATAGATTAGTCCAAACAATAAATTAGTTTGTAATTTATACTACAGACAATTTTACAGTCCAGCTTTTGAACTAGCTTAATGTTAAGCCTAATTTATAGTCAAATTATAGTCAAAAGGCTAGTTTTCAGTACTTTTATACTTCTAACAGAGTCCAGCCTGTAGACTGTAGACTAATTTACAGAAAAAAACTATAAAATATGGTATATAAAGCAAACTAGTCTAAAAATTCAGACTATAGACCAGTTTGAAGTTAGAAAGTCCAAACTTTAGGCTAGTTTATAGTCCAGACTATAGGCTAGTTTATAGTCCAGACTATAGGCTAGTTTATAGTCCAGACTATAGGCTAGTTTATAGTCCAGACTATAGGCTAGTTTATAGTCCAGACTATAGGCTAGTTTATAGTCCAGACTATAGGCTAGTTTATAGTCCAGACTATAGGCTAGTTTATAGTCCAGACTATAGGCTAGTTTATAGTCCAGACTATAGGCTAGTTTATAGTCCAGACTATAGGCTAGTTTATAGTCCAGACTATAGGCTAGTTTATAGTCCAGACTATAGGCTAGTTTATAGTCCAGACTATAGGCTAGTTTATAGTCCAGACTATAGGCTAGTTTATAGTCCAGACTATAGGCTAGTTTATAGTCCAGACTATAGGCTAGTTTATAGTCCAGACTATAGGCTAGTTTATAGTCCAGACTATAGGCTAGTTTATAGTCCAGACTATAGGCTAGTTTATAGTTCAGACTATAGGCTAGTTTATAGTTCAGACTATAGGCTAGTTTCTAGTCCAGACTATAGGCTAGTTTCTAGTCCAGACTATAGGCTAGTTTCTAGTCCAGACTATAGGCTAGTTTCTAGTCCAGACTATAGGCTAGTTTCTAGTCCAGACTATAGGCTAGTTTCTAGTCCAGACTATAGGCTAGTTTCTAGTCCAGACTATAGGCTAGTTTCTAGTCCAGACTATAGGCTAGTTTCTAGTCCAGACTATAGGCTAGTTTCTAGTCCAGACTATAGGCTAGTTTATAGTCCAGGCTATAGGCTAGTTTCTAGTCCAGACTATAGGCTAGTTTATAGTCCAGACTATAGGCTAGTTTATAGTCCAGATTATAGGTCAGTTTGTAGTCCACACTATAATTATAGACAAGTTTGGACTATTTTATACCCCACGTTATAGGCTATTTTACAGTTAATACAGACTAGCACATAACCAAGATTGTAGTTTGTTAGATTCCAGACGAGAAACCGGTTTATGATTTATTTTATAGTTCAATTTTAAATGCAGACTATCATTAGCATATACTATTGCAATATGGAAAGAAGACTATAATAAAATTTATTGTCTATATTAAAATATATTTTATAGTCTAGGCTATAACAATGTTCATAGTCTATAGTACAATACAAATATAATTGTATATTGTAAGATATAAATAATCTAAACTATAATATAGTTTATTTCCTCGACTTGAGCATGGTTGAAAGTTTCCAGTATAACATATATAGCTCCAAATAAAATGGATTCCAATATAGAATTTAGGTGTTTTCAGTAGTTTGCCATTAAGACTATAGTCTTCTTTTTGCTCTTAACAGTTACTCAGTTTTTAAATAATATCTATATCCAACTCTTCAAGTGTTTTAAATTTTGAAAATTGTTTTCAAATTTAGTTAAACTATTTAAATAGCTTTTGCGTGAGCTATAGTTTTTAGATGCTATAAATATTTAAAAGAATTATTACTAAAACTCACATATTCCATATTTAGAGTTATTTGAATATTATTTTGGTTTGTACTCACCTGAAAAGAGAAGAGAGAAAAAAAAATTTATTAGAAAAAATTTAAGGTTAAATTAATTTAGGTTATGTGGTAAAAGAAGTCGTTAGACCCCCTTTTAATGAGAGATAATTAAAACAATTAAAAGTCCTAAATATCAAAGAATGGTAACCACTTACATTATTAATAAATGGACTTATCGTGGTTGTGAATTAAAACCTATTTTAATCGGTCGCATATGAGCTATGGAGTTGATCATCAGTTCTCTTGTAGGAAGACTTTAAATATGTGTTTTTTTTTTTTTTTAATTAAACTAATGATCAACAAACTGTGATACCCCTTAATACAGTCGTCATTTGAATAACCACTGTCTCATATGTGTACGAAAGAATGTATATTTTCTTGTTACGAGTCAAAACATATTTAACATAACAAGCGCATGTTTGGACCGTAACAAGCGTTAAAGCATTTTGTTATAATTTTATAAACATTTTTTTGTTGTTGTTGTTTTTAGTTGCTCCACAAATTTGTTGTTATATTTTATTGTTGTTTTTGTATTTTGCGTTGCATTCACGTTCTACTCATATTTATAGGTGGTAAATGCTAATATTATAGCATTATTGTTATAGTTGTTGTTGTTGCTGCTGTAGTATATAGTTTATTATAATGTATTTATTGTTGTGTTACCGCAATAGAGTTTCGTGATAGAGGGAATAGTTGTCGCGTCAAAGAATTATGTTAAAAATGTTTGTAAGGTGCGGCCACAACAACAACAACAAAATATTCCGCTACAATCAAAGCAGCAGCTACCAAAACTAATTTACACTTTAACTAAAATTCATACAGACACATAATAACAGAAAATGCGAGGGTTGTGGGGAAAGAGTGTCTATAAGTTTATAATTATTTTTTGTTAACTATTAGAATATGAAAAGAGGTTGTTTTTTATTCAAATGACCCTCGTATGGACGTAAAAACCACATTTAAGTCGTTTTGGATTTTTTTCTCAAATTTATTTATCTTTTGCAAATTGTAAATAAATAAGTAAAACTATAAAAATAAAGTATTAACTACAATTTGTTACATTGTTTTTAAGAGTTTCTTAATCTTAAAGTTTAAATATAAAATTCATAGTTTAAACCGCAATTAAGTAAAGGAGGAGCAGCAGCTTAAAACGAATTATTAGTTAATGATCATGGGATTTAAACAAATAATGGAAATTTATGTAGTTTTTATAGCATATTTTTCAAACATTTGAAAAAAATGTGAAGGTTTCTACATTAGTAAATGCTATATTTTCCATAGGAGTCATCCAATGACCTTGTGAGAACAGCCTATCGCTGCTTGTCATAATCCATAAGGAATAGCTGTTCTTTAACTGGACTCGAAACTATAATAATGTATATAGATTACACTGTAACTATAATACAGTTTATTGACATAACTGTAGTCTAGTATATACTCCAGTTAATAGTGCAAACTAAAGTCCATTCCGTAGTCTGGAACATGACCTATTTTGTTATGAGAAAATATATTCTAAAAATAAATTAATTTATAATTCAGGCTTTACAAACATATCATGACTATGCTTTACTTATTCATGTTATTGATCATAATATAGTTCTAGCGCAAACATAAATTTGTTTACAGTCAAGTTTATCGTGTAGACTAAAGTCCACTAAATGGTCTGTACTATAGTTTATTTTATTCTTGGAAAATACATCCCTAATCTTATTCATATTCTAGAAAGTAATCTTCTTTATTATTCAGACTTCACAATCATACTATGCCTATACAATACACAAATTAATGTTATTGATCATAATATAGTTGTAGCGCAAACATAATTATGTAAATGAACAGCTATTGCATCTCGATTATACCTTGTAAGGCTTTGCTATATCATGGCAAACTAAACAAAAGTATTATTGTGCAACAACTATATTATGGTCACTAACATCAATATATAGATTGAGAGAGACATGAACAATAATCTGTAATTTTTTAAGTTTTCACATGAAAGTTATTGGATGTGTTCCATCGACCACATTAAGTAATGACTTAAAAGGTTTGAACGGTTATATGGAAAAAGAACTAGATTGTCTATTTGTTCGTATTTTGTTTGAAGTTTGGGTCCAGCGGCATCGTTGAAGGCAACTTCAACCAGCCAGGTAATACAACTTCGACAGAATCTAGCCTAGACGCTCATGTTTTTATCTCTAAATATATCAATAGTATAACCATAATATGGTTGAGGCCAAAATATGTTTTTGCTTTGAGTATATTACATTAAAAACATGTTTCTCTTTCCACCATTATCGGATTAAGAAGACACTATCTGTGTTAGGTTTCGTTCAGTTTTAATCGATCATAATAAACCGATTCTTTTGAATATCTATCACAAGCACAGTGAAATGCTTTTTCTTAAGTTGGTGTTGTTCCATTTGTCGGGAGGAAGTTCTACGTTTTTTTTCTGAAATTGAGCCATTTTAAACCACGAATTCTTCATGATCGTTCTACGATGGCTGGGTATTAATATGAATTGTTTTTTTGTCTTAAAGTTTTCCCTAGAAATGCCAGTTCAGATACTCCAATTATATTAAGGTCTTACTTTAGAGTGGAGTTTGCCTGACTGTTGGTGTGGCCCCTCGGGGAGCATCGTGGTGGCTGTAGTTTAAACCCAAATAGCGGGAAGAGTCTAGATCATTAGGCTCGGTGTGGAGTTGCATATACAACCGGGTGCCGTGCCCAAAAATCGGCAGGAATTTTAGATAGGCTCCGCTCCTAACATGACGTCCCCATGTCCAAATACATGGCTTCGAATTGGTACTCAGGTGTAGCAGTCTGCTGCTTTTCGGGACGCTGGTAGACGCATTGTATTCACCCAGTACGAAGAACACCGTGAGGTTAGGTCTACAGAGACAGGTACTCGCGTGAAAGGCTTCGTCGTTGTAGAGTGGAATTTAGAACTCTCATTATTCCTTTCTCATACAAATCGTCATATCTCTAACACTTGGGATGTGATTTTCTTACAATGCCATACTTTTAATAGAATGGTTTTTAGTACTCATAATGGATTTGGAAACAGCACTCCCTGGTAATCACGTATTCAAGTAATATGTATGCATATTGCAATCCAAGACATCGAGAATTTTCGGTAAATATAAATGGATCCTGAATGTCAAATTCTTGAAGTACTGTGATGAAGCTTGGCATTGAAGTTAATTGGAATTGCATGACATATTATATCGAATATTATATCGGTGATAAGATTTCTGCCCTCGGTTTTGAAAAATATGTGGTCAAGACAAAATATCTTTCTATTTAAGTGAATTTCCGATACTCTTTCTGTCTTACGACATGAAAATGTGCAAAAAAATTCACTTATATTTAAACTCGTTTTTGTTAAGCTTCTCAGACCGACTTTTATAAACTTTATAAACAGTCAACATCGGAAGCATTTACATTGAAGTGACAACATTAATCACGATATGTTAGCTAATTTAGATCAATATAATTGTTGCTTTACTAAACCCGAAACAAGCTGTACTCTGATTAAAATGGAAGGATGACCTATGCCTCATATTTGTCTTCTTTGACACTAACGGTTGTCAACATCGAAAGCATTCACATTGAAGTGACAACGTAAATCGCAATCTGTTACCAAACTTAGATTAATATCCAAAGCAAAATGTACTTCGTACAATTGTTGCTTCGTTGCCTTCTTTGACACTAACGGTCGACAATATCGGTAGCATTGCATGCTTAAAGATAAGAGGGGCTCAAAGCACAGATTTCCAAATTAACAAGGTTGGACTACAAATGGTGCGTTTTTCAACAAACACAATTTAAGAAAATTGCTGCTTCACTTACACAAAGACAAGTGTATTGTAGTGCAGATGGACACCTCTGATTTAGAATAATAACTTCGCAAATTTGTTGGACCTTGAAGCAATTCATCTGGCGATTTCTTTAAGTGAAATAAGAAAATCAACACTTCCCGAAATTATATAACTTTTCATGTAATTAACTTACCAATTGTCATATATGTTGTAAATAACATTTCACTTGGTGAATTTTACGAACAACTTTAAACGTTTAAAGATGAATTAATGTTGTCAGTAGTGATGATGATTGTTGTTTGCGAATGTTGTTTAAAGCTTTTTCTTTTATGAATTTATTGATGTTTCGATTTATTGTGAAGTTTTATATTATTGATTGATGTTTTTTTTTTTGATGAAATGGAAGTATAACGTCGTCGTATATTGTTGTTATTATTTTAAACAACATCGAGGCACATTTATTGCATTAAAGTTACATTTTAAAAAATTGTTTTTTTTTACTTTCAATATTTTTTTAATTAATTTTACAAAATCTGTTTCAAGGAAAATTATTAATGAAAAGATAATTTAAATTTTCTTCTAAAAAAATTAATACCTTTTTTATTTTTATTTTTTTTTTAATTTTGAAGATTGATGGCAAGAGCTTTAAGGCAAAAAGCCAGGGTATATCACGATGATTCCGATTACTCTAGATCACTTCATATACCTTCGTTTAGGAAGGAGTAGTCCAATTAAAAACGAGTGCAGTCGTGAATGCGTGAAACCCCGGACAACGGTAAACGATTACCGCTATGCGACCCTTCAACATTAACCAATGCGTAAAAGCGAGGCGCAAAGCTCTCGTAGGCAAGCATACGAAGTACAGCCTGACCGCCTTTAAGAGATAACGACGATCACCTACCTACTGCTGTTTACTTTACTACTTACATTCCGAAATTAATTTTCTTGCATACTGATTGAAATTCGGATGATTGTTTATAGATGATCTTTACACAGAAAAGATCATTTTCCGATAGCTCATCCAACATTTCCTAGTCTTAAAGATATATGAAACATATAATTACTTTCTGAAACAGTGATCTTCCAGATCATTAGCTTCTATTAGCGAAGCACAATTCACACTCACTTTGATAGCTTTAGAAGTAAGCGTTAGCTTAATCAATAATTATTAATTATTCCATTATCAATTCATTACAAAATCTTCCAAAATACTTTACCCCACAAAATTCCTCTGAAAAAATCCCCATAATCTGTCATTACATAATGATTTCATCACCTTCCTATTATCAACACCTTGTCAATTATTTCCAAAAAAAAAACGTATTCATAATTCACATTAACGGCTTTGCTTCCTCCTTCCTTTGCGAAAGCAAAGCAAACCGCAAAAAAAATAAACGAACACATTTTGAAATGCATTAAAACTCATAATTCAGTAAACTCCTAATAAAATTATTTTATACATTCGTCATGTGTTGAATGTAACAATCAACACCTTTCCATCTGTTAACATTTTAAGAACATGCCACTGACGCTACCGCCACCAACCGCCATACATCAATTGCTTCTACGAACGCACATTCCCCTTACCTTCCTCCACGAAATAATTATTTTCTTTTTTCTTTTATGATAAATATTTTGTATATTTTATAGACTTTTTTTATACCCTCCACCATTAACGTTGATAAATGGGGGAATTAAAAATTTTTCATTCAACTTGATATTTTTGAAAAAGATAAACCATGGAATATTAATTTTTTGTTAGGTTAGGTTACAATGGTTCGATCAAGTTTTGGCAGGCCTATAAACTCGCAAATAAAGAGTCAACGCTTGACTTACTGTTAAAAAAGCTAAGTCCATCCTAAAGATTTAAAATAGCTCATTAGGTCGTTAAATCTTACCTCTGATAATTAACCTAGATCGTCTAGTATATAGTCTCCTACCAGTCTTTTTTTACTTCCTAGATCTGGGTATTCATATTATCGCAGCTATGACAGCAATCGTCTAAAGGCAAACATAGTCTGTTGGCTTGTTTACTTAACATTTAGTTCTCCTGTTGACAGATATCGATCTCGATATGTCCTTACGACTTTGGGTAACTCATTCATGTCATAATTATGCCAGAATTCAGTAGCGACTTTGACGAAAGTTCTCCTAATACACCCAAGTAGGATTTCCAGATTCAAGCTTTTTCTGGTTAACTCATCTGCTCGTTTGTAACCTAACGGTGCATAGGAACCCATATTAATATAATATGAGATAATCGATCCAATGATGTAATTCAGAGACAGAAATTCCGCCTGCCTGTCGGCAAAAATACCAAAATTACATTTCTGTTTCTAATGCTCCTAAAGTCAACTAGAAGTGACAACATTTTCGGCGTGAAAAACACTTCATTTTTCGGAAGTCGATAATAAATTTTCATTTTCAGATCTTCTGAAAAGACACCAGATAAAATCGTAGTTCGTCTTGGAGTTATCAATGTAGATGATTACTCCAAGACACGAAAATTGTTCTTAACTATCGGGATTTAAGCGAAATATCACTCCTCTACGTCTTAAAGCTTTACAATATATTCAAAGGAGAAGAAAAAAGGATCAAATCTAAATAAAAGCCGATAGACTTGGAAGGACAACTTTTGGATGGAGATGTAAATTTTATTTCATTAGAAGTCATATGTAAAGCCCGAATATGCATTGCACCAAGATATTGCCCTGTATATGGTTGGATAAGAAAAGAGTTATGTATCGGCTCAGATGATCACCAGTGATCTGTACTGCTCTTAATTGATTTGGTTGATAGGAACGAAGAATAAGAAATGAATAATATAATTGACATAATTTTCCATTCTGATAACACTTGGTCAAATAAAAGATCCCTCAAAAACTGTTTGAAAACGATTGATCGATGAATAACGATGATAATCTTTACTCTAGAACAGGGTTTTAGAAATTGTCTAGATTCATTCTTTATCCCAAAAGCGGAGCAATTTTTTTTGGGACTCAAAAGTTAGCTTTTAGTTTGCTTGGACTTATGTGTTTCTTATCAGTAGTCTGTTTAACATTTTCATGACTGATCTTTTTTTCGTTATCCAATATTTGTAGGTCCAATTTGGAATATTTGAAAATTTCAGGATAAACAATCATTAAGAATCAGTTTTGAAGACTTGTTAACATTTTGTAGGTCTCACTTTTTATTTGGTAGGATTTCTCCACGGGAAAACCTTCCCGCGATTTTCCCGTGAAATTCATTTTTGTAAATCCCTCGAAATATCTATCAGGAATTTAATGAAGAAGGTAGATTGCATCCGCGTGTAACTCCATAAAGAATCAGCTAAGAAGGAATTTGGCCAGATTGTAAGCAGAGCAATAACAAATAATCTGGCCAAATTTCTTCGAATTCTCTTATCGCTATAGACTAATATCTGAGACCGAATTCAACTACATCGTCATAGCAAAACTCATCTAAATCGGATTAATGGAATATGAGAGTGTGATATTGAACGCAATTTTAATTTATTACATTAAATAAATATAACCCAAAAGTTAGCTCCAATACAAGGACCTTGTTCGAAATAAGCTTTTAGGCATATAAAACTCTAACAAGTGGGACAGATCTATTTAAATTCGGCTCAATAGTTCTTCTTGCTGTATTTAATTTATGTTATTAATTTTAATACTGGGTCCCATTCCGGAATGGACACAACTTCTACTGTTAGGGTATTAAAAATTCCCTACATTATCACCTATTTCACGTTCACGTTCTGTAGCTCCTAAAAATACAAGGAAACTAACAAGAACAAAAACAAAACTAGAAAAATATTATTTGCTCTAATTATAAATAAATAAATATATTTTTATATACATAAATATTTTCCTAGATATTCTTCTCCTCATTCTTCTCTCTCCCTCTCTCTCTTTCATTTTCCGTTTTCTGCTCTTTAATGTTGTTTTAATATTCACTTGAACTTTGAATAAAAACTGAAAATAAACAATTTTCGTATGAAGAATAAGAAGAAACAAAAAGGCGGGAAAATAAATTACACAAGTTTTCTTATTAGTTGCTGTTATTGTTGTTGTTGTATTTAGTTGCTAATTTATGGAACGGAAATGCCACAATGACATGCAAAACTGCCCGTAAATGAACGATTTACTCGTTAACATTACATTTTGATATTTTATTTTTCTTTCTAATTTTTATCTCTTTTTTCTCTTGGAATATTAATGAATTTTTTTTAATTTTTATTTAAAATTATTTTCTATTTTTGTTGTTGTTTTAAAATAAATACAAAATAATAATGATGATGATGAGTTAATGTGAAAGATGAAAATGAAATCTCTGTTTTTTTTTCTTTTCGGTAAAATTCATTAGAATGTAAATAAATTAAATCAGATTTTTGTAATCATATTTTTAGCTCTTAAATTCTTACGAACTGTCGAAATATTTGGAATGATGAAATTGTTGAGTGATTGTTCTTCTTCGATAATTTATTCAAAAATTATTATTAGCGTGGTACAGTATTACATATGGGTTACAAGGAATTAAATTTATAAGGAATTTAAATGTGTTTTGATACTTCATTCCTTCAGGAAAAGCGCAAACACTTATATATTTGCGGCAAACATTTATTGTTATCACCAGCATGTTAATTGTTGAATTTATTTTAGTTAGATAAAATTTTTGTTGGTGTAAATTTTTTTTTGCGTGCATTCACATATATAAATGACTATATTTTGTTTTGTATTATCTTCATAAGGTTGAGCCATTTTACAGGGAATGGGAAGTCCAAATAAATGACTATTTATTTCCGAGAGTGAGATATATTGCGAGAAATAATGTACCACAGTTTTTCTTAACCATTAGACAGATTCATTTCCCAATTAAATGATATAGTATCAAGATCATAATGTGTCATTTGACATGACCTTTGACCCCAAACCCAGTAAGGAAACTTTCCCGTACAAAATTATTAAATTATTGATATTCTTATTTTCCCGTTGTTCCAAAAATTCGTAAAGGGTCCGCAGTTGGTGTTAATTGTACAGCTTCTTTAATAATTTTTTATCATCGTTGCCTAGAACAACGCCCTCTATTTCTGATAAAGTGATGGAGAACTTTATTAATTTCTCATTCTTCTAATTAACCATCCTCTGGAGTTTCTTTGGCGTCATTCACCATGTTCATTCAAAGTTAGGTTGACCATAGAAGTCCTCAATGTTCTTAAATCTTGAGAAGAGATGAAGTAGACCACATTTTTTTTAATGAAATCACATTGACAATTTTTGGAAGCTGTAGGATTCTTGAGAAACTTGTTTTGTAGACAAACGTAGGACCTCAACAAAAATAGCTGTTGTTAATTGTTCAGGTTTGTTAATCATTTTTTAATTTAGGATAATACCATTTCGTATCTACCATTCCCTAGAACTTCGTCTGCTATGTGTGATGTAGTAGTTGGGAACTTTGCTAAGTTTCCGGCGGAGGCACTTACTGACCATCCTTGACGCCCTGTGTATTCATCAAACTGTATTGACCAGGGGTCTTTTTCAATGTTTAAATTTTGGAGAACAAATGAATCAAGACACATTTTTAATATTCATTTGGGATCCTGGAATTCGAAGGACCAAAAGGTACTATAAAATCGTGTCTATCCATTTCAAAGGACCAAAAAAGCACTAAAAAAATATTTAAGAAAAATTCAATTCAATATTTTGTAAATGATCCCACAGATATTCGAACGTTTAATTGCAATTACGGGTTTGATTACAGGATTTACAATTGGCTTTTTCACGTAAAAAATTTGAATTTAAGATATCAGTCAGATATAATTGTACTCTGTTTATTGTCCTACTCCCAACTATAAGTTCGAATTAATAAGGATATAAGAACTCAACAAATTAAAATTTTGGACTAGGTTGTAACAGAGATTGCAAAAGCTATTTTATATAACTTGTTAGTCCACATGGTTATTATTTTCGTCACAACTTTGAGTTGATGGCAATTCCTGCTCTGAGACAGAGATAATTTAATGTTTTTGCTTGAAATAGAGTCTTGAGGAATATTTTACTCTTAGTGAAAATATATCGTTTCCACGGCTAATAAGGCGAAACCCTTAAGACTATATAAAAGAGAAGTTGCCGCTCATCATTTGATTAACACTCTTGTTTACCCGACTAATTACTATTATTAACAGTAATCTGCTCTTCATATGGGCGCGCTATTTATAAAGACAGTCTTTTTCGGATTTTATTATGATCATTATTGCTATCAGGCGTATTGAAGAGAGATAATAAAAAACTTCTCTGGTACAGAGATCACCAAAAAAGTGATACGTGGATATCCTTAAAAGCATATCAACTCCAAGGTGTTTCGTTGCCACAATTGTCCAGAAACAATTGACTAGTCAGGATCTTAGTCATTTTTTACTCTGTCGAGAGACTAATTTGGGATATTCACCATATATACATATGGCAGATGTGTGTTAATTTGTTGTAAGTTCGATGAAATAAGTGTGGGAGTGAACATAACTTCGGAATTAATCCCATCTGCGGTTTTCTTTAAAATACCAAAAATTTTGCACTTTGATTTCATATTTATCTTTTTTTTTTAAAAAACTTAACAATTTCCTGATAAGTTTCATAATCACAAAAATCACCTTTAATCTGCAAACCCATATTTCAGATTACGTTTTTTCTCCGATTAGCATACAAGTTTTATGCAACAATCTCTCTAACGTATCACAAACACTTTGTGACTGACAAAATGTTAGACAAATTTCTCAATATTCATGACAAAAATCGAAAAGGAAATCAATTTGTAAGAAAACGCAACTATTTAAGATCTCTTATCAGTAAACTGAGACACCATGGAAAAGCCATCAATCAAGATTTAATTAAATAAAAAACTACAAAATTTAGTTTCCTTAAAAAAAAGTAAATCGAAAATTTAAATTTAATCAAAGAAAAAAATTTCAAAAATTTTTAATTTTGAACACTTTTTTCTATTAAAAAATAAAATAAAATTATTAAATTTTCAAAATGCCTTAAATTATTTTATGGCTTTTTTTGGCTTACGAATAAATGTGACGACTGTTGTTTGCATTTTAAGCAAAATCTCTGTCTTATGAAAACTTTATAGAGTTTTACAACTGACTTGTTGCTGTTGTCTCAATACAGGTTTCCAAACAAAATGCAACCGACATAAAGGAAAAAGAAACCTAAAGTTGGCAATCGCAAACACGTATTATTGCATTTATTGTTTTGATTAAGATCTTTTTTTTTTCTTTCTTCATATATATTTTTGCGCTTTTTTCCCCAATTCCATGCAATAAGGAAACGTGTTTAGAAAGCTGGTTTCATTTATGGTTTAAATTTATTTATAAAAAAAATTGTGATTTAAAAAAAAAAAAACAAAAAACTGCTAAAAAACGATTGGAAAAAATGTATGTGACCACAGAGAAAAAAGAACCGCAAATAAGTGCGTAATGAATTGTGGTAATTAGAATTAAAACGACAAACGTTCAACGATAAGATACGCTTACGTGACGCTGGTTGTTAATTTTATGAAAGATTAATAGCAGTTAATGGGGAATTTAGCTAAAGACATTTCTATTTTAATAACAATTGCAATAATGGCATTTTTTATGGGGGGAGATGGATATAGAATATATAGATAAAATTGATGTGCGATTATCATGAGGATAATTTATTATTCAGTATAACTTTTAAGTCGTAGTAATTATTCTCAATTGATGATCCTTGTAGCATTTTATCAACTGCTATATGACTCCAATCCGATGCGAAGGACCAAATACAAAACTTTAAATTATGCAATTTTATTATTTACATTTGGTCCTTCGCATTAGATAAGAATATCAATAAGGATTACTCAGAATAACCTTAAAGTCAAAGTAATTATTATTTACAATTGTCGTTTCATATTTCATTGCCACATGCTATCTACTACTTCACGACTCTAATACCATGCGAAGGACCAAATGCAAAGCTTTAAAGTATTCAATGTTAATATTTTTTATTCCTTACATTTGGTCCTTCGCATCAAATTATTCATAATTTTATCCATCATTAGCTTCTAATTCTGGTAGCTTATTTTGTAGAAATCAAAAAGTACTTCTCCGATTTTGAGTTGAAGAATGGAACAACAAACCAATTTCTAATGCCAAGTTTAGAAGTGAAGCATATTCTCGCAATGGAGTTTACAGTGTGGTAGTGCTTTCTGACAAAAACTATTCAGTTTATCAGGGTATCACATGTAAGATATAGAAGAGCATTCTAGGAGGAGGCTTCACCTTTGATGAGCAGTTATGATGAAAACAAAAGTCGTTAGTGTTGTGGCAGGAGGTTGAAGGGTTGAAAAAGGAGAATTTATAAGACGATTTAAATATAAAAGTCGGTATGTTTGAATAATGCATATGGAAGGAAGTTGCTTGCATTTTCTAAAAGGTCATTATGGAGACATGATGGGGTTAAATCTATTATAAAGATTTACAAAAAATGGGTTAAGCAGTTGAAATTTAAGAGCGGAAGCCAACTATTCATTTCAAGCTTTGTAAATACGCATTGGTCTTGTACTACTTCTTATCATCAAAGCTCAATTTTCCAAAATGTACAAAATTTTAATTCTCTAAAAAAGTCCATTGAAGAGATATTGTGAAGGTCACAAAATAGGCATATCAAATGATTTTTTAACCAGGCGAAAACAAGTAGCCACACAATTTTATTGAGCCACAACAATAGTATGGTTGTGCTGCAGCAATATTATGATATTAAGGAGAAGATGATGTAGTGATTTGTGGTTCGCGCTTATCTTAAAAAACAATTATTTAAAACATCCCAGATATGAATCCGTAGGAGGGCAGTAATTTTTAATTATAATACTACGAGTATTTAATTAATTTATCTCCCCTACAACTTCCCCACAAAAAGTAATTTAGATGAAGACGTAGAATGTCTGCAAAGAAATATCAGGGAATGATTGGTTTCTTCAGCCACTCTTACCCCTAACGATACAGAGGGAATAAAAATTGTCATAACTTTTTACATAGCAGTTCGTACACGCAGAGAAAAAATATGTTGTTATTTTTATAAAATATTGTTATCGTAATAAATACATTTTTTATTTACATTTTGATTTCACATTAATAAAATAGTTATTGTTGTCGCCACTAATTTCGCATTAATAAAAATAGTTATTCTTATCGCCACTATAAATATTGTTATTCAAATCTAAAATATTGTTAGTTCAACAAAAAATTTGTTTTCAGTTGTCAATAAACTGAAAATAAAATTTTAAAAATTTTTTTATAACCAGCTGTTTAATAACAATAGAATTGTCATCAGTCAATCATATTTCCAAACATACCATCCGACCACAATATCTTTTTTATTTAATAAAAATAATTTTATTTCAGCAACAAAATTGTTATCAAAATAAAATAAATTCAACAATTAACATGATGGTGATAACAATAAATGTTTGCCATGAACATATTGTGAAATGACGTCTCTCTGTGTGTAGTTCGTACGAAACTGAATTATGCTAGAACCAGCTGACCAAATACAATCGATTGATTTTCACATACTTAATTTCTCATTTTAAATTTTTATATTGAAAAACTTTAAAAGAGCCTCCAGTTAAGCTCCAATAAAGGTGGCAGCCTCTGTGAAATTAGCATATTTATTTAAAAGCTTATTTAATGGTTGTATATCTTCGTTTCAGAAATAAAGGGATTTTTAAAAATGCAAAAGAAAAACCCAAAAATTTATGCTAAATATGTTTTTTTCAGAAAAAATACACTCACATCCACACAAACATATTTTTTATTTAACTTTTTGCTGTTGATTTTAATTTTTTTTAAACAATTTATTTTTATTTATTTTTTCATGTTGTTTTTTTTTCAGAAAATCCCAAAATGAAATATTCATTGTTGCTTTTCTTTCAGACGTATTTATTTTTGTTTGAGAACGAAAAAAAATAACAACAACAAATTTTACACAATATTTTTTCGTTATCCTCCTGAGTCCTTAAGTCTTATTTAAATTTTTTCTTTTTCTTTCTTCCCTTCCGCTGGCTCTGCTGCCGCTTTTGTTAATTTCATTTAAATCCTTTTTATTTTTTTATTTTCTGATTCTTTCGTTTTGTTTGTCGTCATTTTCATCCCCGATTGTTATGCAAAATCGCTTAAAAGGAGAATAAGAAATAAAATGTACTTGAACAAGAAAAGCTCGTGAATAAAATGGAATTTTATAGACAAATAATACTCATGTGAGTAGTTTGTACTGTTATGTACAATATTTTAAATATTTGTATCTATTAACTACAGTCAAGGTGAGAAAAATAGGGAACGTTCTAAATCTTTGCCGAAGTCTTAGCAACTGTTAATTTGGTAGACTCGTGCTCTTGGAAGTAAAATTTTAAATGAATTCTTAACTTATTTTCTCCTCCCTTTAATTTCTTCTTTTCTCCACTTCTAATTCTGTTACCCTAATGGTGATTTCCAAAAATGTGATGTTGCAAAAATTTCAAAAATTATAAAAATCTCTGCTCATCTGTTCTCTGCCCTCTCTGATTATTTTGGTTGTTCTACATTGTAGTTGTTTATTTAATAACACAACAAAAAAAGCTTTAAAAAACAACAACAGCGAAATAGTGAAACAAACGAAAGAATGGAAAAAAATGTCAAGGTCATAGTGTCATTCGTATGGAAGTGTATGTGTATGTATTTAAACGAATATTATTCGTACTTGAACATCAGCAACAATGCAACCAGAAAACACGAAGGGTTATTTATTCATATGGTAAACATTTATGGCGGTTTATCGTTAATTGTATTGAAAACCCTGCAGTTTCGGAAAAATTAAGATGGACGTTAGGCGTTCAAAATGGCATAAGAATTAAAGGAACTTCTGTAAGAAGTTTAATCGAAAATACTCTATTCTAGTTCTGTTGTAGTTCTGAATTAGATCTGCTCTAGTTCCGTTCTAGTTCTGTTCAAGTTCTGCTTTAGTTCTGTTCTAGTTTATTCCTAATTCTATTCTAGTTCTCTTCTAGCTCCGTTCTAGTTCTGTTCTACTTCCGTTTAAGTTCTGTTCTAGTTCCGTTCTAGTTCTATTCAAGTTCTGATCAAGATCTGTTATAGTTCTGTTCTAGTTCAATTCTAGCTCTGTTCTAGTTCTGTACTAGTTCTGTTCTAGTTTATTCCTAATTCTGTTCTAATTCTCTTCCAGTTCTGTTGTAGTTCTGTTCTAGTTCTGACTAAGATTTGTTCTAGTTCTGACCAAGATTTGTTCTAGATCTGTTGTAGTTCTGTTCTAGTTCCGTTGTATTTCTTTTTTTAGTTTTGTTCTAGTTTTGTAGTAGTTCTCTTTTAGTTTTGTTCTAGAACTGTTGTAGTTCTGTTCTAGTTCTGTTGTAGTTCTGTTCTAGTTCTGACCAAGATTTGTTCTAGATCTGTTGTAGTTCTGTTCTAGTTCTATTGTATTTCTTTTTTTAGTTTTGTTCTTTTTGTAGTTCTGTTCTAGTTCTGTTGTAGTTCTGTTCTAGTTCTGACCAAGATTTGTTCGAGTTCTGTTCTAGTTCTGTTGTAGTTCTGTTCTAGTTCTGTTGTAGTTATGTTCTAGTTCTGTAGTAGTTCTCTTTTAGTTTTGTTCTAGAACTGTTGTAGTTCTGTTCTAGTTCTGTTCTGGTTCTGTTGTAGTTCTGTTGTAGTTCTCTTTTAGTTTTGTTCTAGTTTCGTTTTAGTTCTCTTTTAGTTCTGTTCTAGTTCAGATTAAGTGCAATTCTTGTTCAGTTCTTTTTCAGTTCTAAGTCTAGAGCTAAAAGACATTTTTTGAAAATTCGGTTATTTTTTTCTGGTATGAACACTTATCTTCCTTTTGTTTCCTCTGTCTACACCCTTGTGATGCATACATTTTTTATTATTAAAACTTAAAAAAAACTTCCTTCCACACTTTTTTTCGTTCTTCGTTTTTAACGCCGCTTTTATGTCAAATGTTTGTTTAATGACAATTTATGCTAAAATGACTCGAATACAAGTCCTCGGTTTTTTGCTGCTTCGACTTTTGAAAGGAATTTGTAATTTTAAGTCAAAAACATACAACACAAAGTTAAAGTTCATTTACAAAAATTTATTCTATATTCCACAAGGACACTTGCTTTGCCTCCATAAAGTTTTATTATTTTATTCTTTTGGAGGGAAGAAACGGAGAGAGAGATTTTTAGATACAAAGAAGAAAATATAAATACATATAAAACAAATAAGGTTAATAAAAGAATTTGATTAAAATAGAAATGAGAAAAAAGTAAAATTTAAATTTCATTAGGGTTCAAAAAGGTGCAAAATATTTTGCCTTAAAAGTTTTTTTTTCTCTTTTTATTAATGTCACATTTATGAAAATAAGGACATATTTGGTGTTTGATAACGAAATGACAATGAGAAGGTTACGGAAATTTAAATAATAATAAAAATTATTAGAATTAAAAAAAAATTGTTGAATAAAAGGGGCTGCAAATGGAGATGACAGATTATTGGAAAAAATAAAAAAATATTATTTCCAGTTAATTGCGGAGAATGAGAAATGAGTTTTTTTTGATCATATTTGTCTTGCTAATAAAAAGTTTAATAAAATTTTAATTATTATTAAATTATAACACTTTAAGTTACGTCTTTTTCCCCCTTCAGTTCCTATATAAATCTCTTTTAGTCAAGTTTGGTAAAAAAAACGACAGATTTATCTGTCTTGATGATAATGGAATAAAGTGAAAATAGAATAACATGCATGAGAAATAATTGTAGAACGTATGAATGAGTTTTGCTAAGTCGCAATTAAAAACCCATTAAATACAATTAAATTGTTCACATCTCCACTTGACATCATCACCTACAAAAAAAGAAGGAGGCAGAGTTCTACAAAAAAAACCCATAGAAGAAGCAAAGAACACTAACAAAATATGAAATAAAGTTTTCTCTTCTTCTATAAATTTATAGAAAAATATAAAATTTTTTTATAAAGTTTTAGACGGGAAGAAGAAAATGAAGATTATTATAGCAAAGGACCATTATTTGTTATGAAGGAACGTTATTATTATAAAGAGTTAAAAAGAAGATCTAAAGGAGTTAAATGAACCAATTCTAGTTCAGTTTTATTTGGTTTCCAGTTTGATATGTTAGAGTTCTTGTTCAATTCCAGTTCAGTTCTAGTTCAAGATCAGTTTAGAGTTCAGCTGTAGATCATTTCTAGTTGAAGTCCAGTTCATTTCTTCTTCAGTTTGGTTGTAGATCAGTTCCAGTTCACTTCAAGGTAAATTCAAGTTCTGTTGTAGACCAGTTTTAGTTCATTTTAAAATCAGTTTTTGTTCAGTTCCAGTTAAGTTCTTATTTAGTTCAAGTTAAGTTCTTGTTCAGTTCAGTTTTGTTCAAGTTCTGTTTTAATTCTGTTCTTATTCTGTTCGAGTTCTGTTCGAGTTTTTTTCTTGTTCTGTTCTAGTTCGGTTCTAGTTCTCTTCTAGTTCAGTTCTTTTGTAGTTCTGCTCCAATTTTGTTCTTATTCTGTTCTGCTCTAGCTCTATTTAAGTTTGTAGTTCTGTTCTAGTTCTGTTCTTGTTCTGTTCTAGTTCTGCTCTAGTTCTGTTCTAGTTCTGCTTTAGTTCTCTTCTAGTTTAGTTCTTGTTCTGTTCTAGTTCCGCTCCATTTTTGTTCTAATTCTGTTCTAGTTCTGCTCTAGTTCTGCTCTAGTTCTGCTCTAGTTCTGCTCTAGTTCTGTCCTAATTCTGTTCTAGTTCTGCTCTAGCTCTATTTAAGTTATATTGTAGTTCTGTTCTAATCTGTTCTAGTTCTATTCCAATTTTTCATTATTCCAGTTTTATTTTATTTCAGTTCTAGAACTCACTTTAAACAAATTATGAAATCATTATTTTATATCTCTGCTCTTTAGTAATATTTTTATTTTATTTCCCTTTTTATGTAAACATTTTGAAGGGTAAATTTCAAGTACTTTGTTTGACTGAGTGACTAAATGGATGCTTTTGCCTTGTCTGCCTTTGAGTCTTTAAAAATAAATCACATCAAAATTTTCACTACTCATCACATATAAAACGCATCATTTTATTATAAGAAAATGACAGAGAGACGAACAGACGGACAAATGGATACAGAAACAACCAGACACACCATATTTGCACCATTTAACGCATAAGTAATTGTTAATATATAATTTTGTTGTTGTTGTAGCCCCAACAATGTTTTTCTTTCTCATTTTTGCCTGCTGTTGCGAGTTGTGTTGTTGCTTTTAACTGTCAGTTGTTTGTATTAAATCTACAAAACTGTTGACAACTTACTTGACACATTTTAAGTTTAACTAAAACACGAAGTTTATCATAAATCTGTTTTTTTCTTTTCTTTTTTTGAATAGTGAATAAGAAATTCATAGAGAGACAAAGAGAATAAGAGAAGGAGTGAAGTAGAGATGGAAAGAGAAATTTCATAAAACAAGAATTAGATTGACAATTACTAAAAGTATCTGTCATCATCATTTAATGTCTTTCAAACATTTCAAAGTTGTCATTAAACCATTAATCCATGTTACACTTTAAATGCGCTAAAAGGTAAATAACCATAAATCGACTTTTTTTACTTTGATTAATGAATGTTTAATTGATTTTGTAATAAAGTGTTTTTATTTAATCTTGTAAGAAAAGTTGTTTTCATTGATTTGCTTATCTTGTCAAAAGTCTTGTAAAATCATCACAACAATATGTGGAGCATTTAAGCAAAGGAGTTTAATGTTGTGCGGCAATTTAGAAGGTAAAATGAGATTTTTAATTATTTTTTTGTAAAGATTTTCATTGCAAGAGATTTGGAAATGATGCAGATGTTCAGTTGAGTTTCCAGTTCAGTTCTGTTTTAATTCCATTTTTTGTCAAGTTGAGTTCTAACTCAGTTCTAGTTAATTTTTAGTTCAGATTTTAGTTCAGTTCTAGTTGATATTTTGACAAGTTCAAGTTCAGTTGTAGACTGAACTAGAACTGTTTCCTTCTAGTTCAGTTCTTCTTCAGATCAAGTTCACTTCTGGATGAAATCAAGTTCTGCTATAGATCTGTTCTAGTTCAGTTACAGTTCTAGTTCAGTTCTAGTTCAGTTCTAGTTCAGTTTTACTTTAGTTCCAGTTCAATTCTAGTTTCTTCAGTTCTAGATCACTTATAGTTTAGTTTAAATTTTGTTCAGTCCCTCTTTATTGAACTTAATTTTAGCAATGATCTATTCTGAAATTTAATATTTCATCTTTAATGTTTGACCAGACATAAAAATTTTATTGTTATTTCAAAATCGGTAACTGCAATCACTAACTCTTTCTGATGCCTAAAATAGCCACCACAGACTATAAAAACTATTCCAAAATAAAAAAAAAACAAATAATATCTTCTTGTATAACATAAACATGTATCTACTGGATATAAAATTTGCGATAGAAGACATTTACAACGCGTGGCATTTACAAGACATTAAAACGTAAAATATTTACTTAAAAGTAACCGTATAAAAAAATGCAACCAACTAAAAGGCAGACAGACGCGCGGACGGACATATATAGACAAATAAATAGACAGACAAACACATCAACTGCGTCATACGCATTTAAATGGCTCTTATAAATAAATACATATAAACAAACATGCATTACGAATGTATCTGCAGACGGATAGACGAACGGACAGACAGACAGACGAATAAAGTGAATTTGTTTACAAAAAAAAAAAAACATTTGCGAAAATGTCAAAAGTGTCAACATACAAAAAAAGTTTATACACTTTTTGCTTTCTTTCTCTCTTTTGAAAAATCCTACCAAATCGTAGATAAACTTAAAATATGCAGACTGTAAGTTGGAAAAAAATCTTAATTCACGTAAAGGAAAACAAACAAACAAACAAACATTATTACAACTGAAGGAATTTGTAATGAAATAAAAATCTAAAACGGAGCATTAAATTGTAATGTCTGTTATAAAAATCTATAAGACTTGTAATCTAACAAAGAGAAAAAGAAGAAAAAAAAAAAGAAACAAAAATACAAGTAAATAAAAAAATTATACTTGAAAAAAAACTACAATAAAAAACAAAGTGGTTTCTTTCAAAACTACTAATTTTTGTTACTACGCACAAAAAATAAAGATTTTGTAATATTAACTACACCATTGCCAGACTGCTATAACGAACAAGTACTTAACCTGAACTGGAAGTGCACTAAATTAGAAATAGAATTGAACTAAACTAGAAGTGAACTAAAACTGAAGTAGAACTGAACAAGAACTGAACTAGAACTGAACTAAAAATTAACTAAAAGTGAACTTAAACTGATGTAGAACTGAACAAGAACTGAGCTTGAATTGAACTAGAACTGAACTAGAACTAAAATATAACTGAACTAGAACTGAACTAAAAATGATCTAAAACAGAACTAGAACTGAACCAGAACTAAACTAGAACTGAGCTCGAATTGAACTAGAACTGAACGAGATCTGTACACGAAATAAAATTAAACTGAATAAGAACTGAACTTTAACTTAACTGAAACTGAACTAGAACTGAACTAAAAATTTTCGAATATTAATCTAGAACTGAACTAGAACTTAACTAGAACCAACACAATTTGTTTTTATTGATTTCTTTTGTAAGTCGCCATAAGGACTTAGATTGAAAAAATCTTAACACACATTTTTCAATACAACTTTTAACCCAAATATTATATGATTCGTTTTTTGATCAGATAAAATTTGTGACCAGAAAACAGTGCGTACTAAAATTTTTTTTTAAATTCTCCACAAAATCCAACTTGGTCTTACAAAAATATCGCACTCAGAGGTCCACGATCAAACTATTTCCAATGTAATTAAGGAATACCGGGAGAACATATTCGTTGACAGCAAACCTGGTTCAGATAAAACTAATAACCCACATTATGTTTCTAAAATTCAAAAATTTAAAAAGCATTTTCAAAAGAACTGCCAACACATCCGCTACAAAAGTAGACTTGTTAGCTCAGTTAAAGATAATTTAAGTTTAAGAGCATACAAAATAGTTCTTAACAGGAATTTTGCATAAAATTCAGAAGTCAAGTTTTCTAAAAAACATTCTCTCCGCATAAAAGATAACAAAACGTGTAATCTGGCAGATTTCTTGCAACTTCCTGGTCAACAATTTTATGTTGCTGATGCTCGAGGGAAAGTTGAAGAAAAGTTTGTAACACAAAAGCAGCCGAAATTTCCCAATAAGTACTTGGTGTACCGTTGCAGCAAAGAAGTCATTCATTTTTTACAGCGGGCATTATCATTACTGAAATCTGCATCAAGGAACGTTAACAAAAAAAGGCTGCATCCTTGACATCCTGTCATTATGATAAACAAGCCCTTGAGTGCTACAAAGGAATAATGTGTTTTTCGTAACAGGAGAGGCAAATACTTTAAACTCTTCGGAGTTAAGACCAGTGAAGAAATATTCGCCTCCAAAGTGTGTTAAATTTTAAACGGAGATTGAGCAATAAACACAATTAAAGCATTAATGGAAGTGTTTCCATAAATGGTTCAAAACTTTATCACTAGTGATTAAAACTATAATCTCTCACTTTACTCACACCCTAATTTCAACTAATTTAAGAAATAATAATTCATGATCAACTAATTTTTTTACCGGAAACATTGTGATTTTACTTAGGAAATATAAATTTGTTTCTCTCCTCCAGAAAACTAGAAAAAATCCATTGCGTGACTAAACGCAAAATAGCAAAAAAAGAAAAACTCACTCACAGAAAATGTAGAAAAAAAACTAAAGTTAAAAGCATAAAATTAACCATAAATAAATTGAATAGTGAAAAATAAGTGCATAAATTAAAATTAAATCTCTGAATCGACTATAATTCCGAACGGCTTCAGTTAAACAAATGTAAAGTATTGCATGTGTATGTGTGTCTGTGTTTTAATGGTTTTAAATGACTTTAAGGAAACATGTTTTATACTCCATAAATATGTACAGGAGTTCTTTTTGGATTTTGCTGAATTCAGTTCTTTTTTTTTTTTGTTTATTTCTTGATTATCAGCAAAATCCAACCACAATTAACCAGCCAACCATACACGATCTGGTTATTTTTAAACATAATATGATGACTGACTACATATATAAATATATTGAGCATGTGAGTGCAGGTTTAAGTGTAAATGTGTTTTGGGTTTTATTTTTTTCTACTGGATTTTATTGCTGTTAAATGACAGATTTAATAGCGAAAAATTGCATGCGGTTGATAATGATTTTTGCTTTTAAAAACTTAAATTTACTTTAACTCGAGTTCTTTGATTTTTTTTATTTGAAAAACGATTTGTAAGATATAAAAGATTACAGAGCTGATTATAAGGTCTATAATTAAAGTGTTTAAGCTTTAAATTAAGTAGTTATTGCATGAGTATAATTAATATTAAAAGCATTTAAATAAAAGAGGAACAATTAAATAAGTTAAAGTTTAAAGCAGAATTTCAAATAATTTAAAGCTCTTGAGGAAGCTAATCGTAACTCCCGTAAAACTAATTGAATCTACAGTGTTGAACTAAAGGAGAACTAGAACTGAATTAGAACTGAACTAGAATGCTAGAACTAGAACCGAAGTAGAACCGAACTACAAATGGACTAAAACTGGAACCGAATTAGAACTGAACTAGAACTGAACTAGAATGCTAGAACTAGAACCCAAGTAGAACCGAACTACAACGGAACTAGAACTAGAACCGAAATAGAACCATACTAGAACCGAACTAGAACAAGAATTGCATTAGAATTGAACTATAACTGAACTAGAATTGAACTGGAACTGAAGTAGAAATAAACTAGAACTGAAGTAGAAATGAACTAGAACTGAAGTAGAACCGAAATAGAACGAACAATGACTGAACTAGAACTGAATTAGAAATGAACTAGAAATGAACTAGAACTGAACTAGAACTAGAAGTAGAAATGAACTAGAACTGAAGTAGAACCGAACATGAACTGAACTAGAACTAGAAATGAATTAGAAATGAACCAATACAGAACTAGAACTGACAAAAACTGAATTAGAACTAAACTACTGAAGTAACAGTGCACTAAAACTGAACTAACTATATTCTGGACTACGGGATAACTTTAGTTTGAACTATAGAATAACTATAGTTTGGACTGAAAAATAAATATAGTTTGAAGTTCAGTACAACTGTAGTCTGAACTATAGAAAAGCTACAGTCTTGACTAAAGAATAACTACAGTCTGTATAACAAAATAGCTGCAGTTTGTTATTTAGAACAACATCAGACTAATTTATATAACTGGAATAACTCCACTTTTGAATTTGAACAATAGAATGGCAAAAGTATGGACTATAGAATAAATATTGTCTGGACTATAGTATAACTATAGCCTGAACTGAAAAATAACTACAGTTTGAACTACAGAAAAACTATAGTCTAGACTATAAAATAGCTGCATTCTTAACTATAGAATAACTAAAGTCTAGACTATAGAACAAATAGTCGACACCAAAGAATAATCGTAATCGTAGAATAACTACAGTTTAGAATATAACAGACACCGGACTACAGAATAATTAAAAATGATAACTACAATTCCAGTTTTTATTCAATGCAGTAATAAATACATGTTTTCGCAGCAATTTAATTAACACCTTTTTTAAATGAGTTTATAAAAAAAATATATTTTTTTAATATTTTTTTTATTAATATTAAAAGCATTTTTTATAATCCATTAAACAACATATATAAAACAACAAAGAGAAACTATGTAACTAAAAATATCATATTACGATATTTTTTATTTTGTGGTTTTAATAACATTAACTACTATAGCAGCAGCAACATAAACAATAACAATTGTAACTGATAACATTAACATTTTTTTTTGCTAAACCGCATTATTGTTATTATTTTATTAATTATATTTAAAATTGCCCACAACAACATTGCTAAACTATAAAATAAAATAACTTATAAAAATAGCAGTTTAAATAATAAAAAATGAAATTAAGTAACAAAAACTATAACGAGAGTAATTAGTTCTGGAAACAAATTATAAAAGCAACAACTTAAAATGCAATAACAATTACAAAAGTTAATAATTGGAGACCTGAAACTCGTAAATGGATTAAAAACATTAATATAGCTTGGCTAGAGACGAGTTCATAGTCTAGATTACAAATCAATCGAAAGTCAAAATTATAGACGAATCTATGGTAGACAAGACTATAGTCTAGATTATAGACAAGTCTATAGTCTAAATTATAGACAAGTCTATAGTCTAGATTATAGACAAGTCTATAGTATAGATTATAGACAAGTCTATAGTATAGATTATAGACAAGTCTATAGTATAGATTATAGACAAGTCTATAGTCTAGATTATAGACAAGTCTATAGTCTAGATTATAGACAAGTCTATAGTCTAGATTATAGACAAGTCTATAGTCTAGATTATAGACAAGTCTATAGTCTAGATTATAGACAAGTCTATAGTCTAGATTATAGACAAGTCTATAGTCTAGATTATAGACAAGTCTATAGTCTAGATTATAGACAAGTCTATAGTCTAGATTATAGACAAGTCGTTAGTCTAGATTATAGACAAGTCTATAGTTTAGATTATAGACAAGTCTATAGTCTAGATTATAGACAAGTCTAAAGTTTAGATTATAGACAAGTCTATAGTCTAGATTATAGACAAGTCTATAGTCTAGATTATAGACAAGTCCATAGTCTAGATTATAGACAAGTCCATAGTCTAGATTATAGACAAGTCTATAGTCTAGATTATAGACAAGTCTATAGTCTAGATTATAGACAAGTCTATAGTCTAGATTATAGACAAGTCTATAGTCTAGATTATAGACAAGTCTATAGTCTAGATTATAGACAAGTCTATAGTCTAGATTATAGACAAGTCTATAGTCTAGATTATAGACAAGTCTATAGTCTAGATTATAGACAAGTCTATAGTCTAGATTATAGACAAGTCTATAGTCTAGATTATAGACAAGTCTATAGTCTAGATTATAGACAAGTCTATAGTCTAGATTATAGACAAGTCTATAGTCTAGATTATAGACAAGTCTATAGTCTAGATTATAGACAAGTCTATAGTCTAGATTATAGACAAGTCTATAGTCTAGATTATAGACAAGTCTATAGTCTAGATTATAGACAAGTCTATAGTCTAGATTATAGACAAGTCTATAGTCTAGATTATAGACAAGTCTATAGTCTAGATTATAGACAAGTCTATAGTCTAGATTATAGACAAGTCTATAGTCTAGATTATAGACAAGTCTATAGTCTAGATTATAGACAAGTCTATAGTCTGATTATAGACAAGTCTATAGTCTAGATTATAGACAAGTCTATAGTCTAGATTATAGACAAGTCTATAGTCTAGATTATATAAACTATAGTCTAGATTATAGACTGGTCTAAAGTCTTTATATAGCAAATATTTAGAACTAAATATAACAGCAACCAAAACTTATTAAAATTGAAATAAATTTAATGTCTTTTGACACCCTGAGACTCCCTAAGGATTAGTTGTCTTAATATCTCCTTCCTTCCTTCCTTCCTTCCTTCCTTCCTTCAAAAATAAAATCCAACAATTTATTTTAACACAAATTTATGACAACGATTTATGAGGCGCTTTAAAAGAATTCTCAAAAATTCAACAATTTATGGAAAATTTGTTTAAAAAGTTTATAAAAACATTTGTTTAATGACTCATAGATTTATAAAGATTTTGTCAAGAGCAAAAATGTTGTACAACAAATAAAGTTGTTAACGATATGAAAAAAGACTAAAATTACAAAACTCAACGGCAACATGAAAAATACAACAACGATTATAATTATATTATTTAAACAAAATTGTTTACTTATATTTTTGTTTATTTTTGCTTTATTTTCTTTTTAATGGCAACAACAGCAATTATAACAATAATCATAATAATAAACAAGTTAAAAAAAGTATATTTTTAATTAAAGGTGCTAAAAATAAATTATCACACATTTGTAAAACATGTTGGCAAAAAAATGTTTTTGTTTTAGCAACAAAAACAAAAAAAGAAAGGAGAAAAATATAACATAGAGTTTAATTCAGCCGTCAAAAATAGTAAAGAATGTAACCCAGTGAACAAAATTTATCAGGTTATCATAAAGTCTTAGTTTTGACTACATTTACTATTCAGTAGTTGAAAGCATAGTCAAACTGACATGTATACTTTATATATAGTTTTATCTCTTATATACTAATATAAACAGCAAAGTTAATATCTGGTCCAGTCTATAGTTGTTCGTAAGCTGAAACCTTAGTGATTTTAAAGTGCAAAGTTAAATGATTAAAGAATCCTGACTATAGTTGTAATACAGTTCAGACTGTAATTATTTATTAATCAAACTATAGTTTTTATATAGTTCAGACTGCATTATAGAGTAAATACTCTTGTTAATCAGTTTGGAATTTATTGTAGTTATAGTTAGAGTCCAATTTAATCTATAGACCATATTATACTTATTCTATAGCCCATATAGTTATACTATAGCCAACACTATATCATAGACTATAGTTGTCCTATAGTTCAGATTACTGTCCTATCATATTATATTCTACAATCTAGATTTTTGCTGTTGTACAGTCCATTCTCTAGTTTTATTGTAGTTCTGAAAATGATTATTCTATAATACATGTTAAAGAACTGAACTACAAATAAAATAGAACTGAACAAGGACGAAACTAGATCAAAACTAGAAAACTGGAACAGAACTTTAATGGAACTAGAACCGAACTAAAACTGAACCAGAAATGAAATTGAACCAAACTAGAACTGAACCAGAACTGAACCAGAACTGAACTAGATCTGTACTAATACTGAAGAACTGAACTAGAATTGAACTAGAACTGAACTACAATTGAACTAGAACTGAACAAGAACAGAACTAGAGATGAATTAGAACTGAACTAGAACTGAACTGGAACTGAACTAGAAATGAACTAGAAATGAACTAGAATTGAACTAGAGTTGAACTAGAATTGAATCAAAACTAGAACTGAACAAGAACTGAACTAGAAATGAACTATAACTAAACTAAAACCGAAGTAGAACAGAACTAGAAAAGAACTAGAGGTGAATTAGAGCTGAATTAGAACTGAAGTAGAACAGAACTAGAACTGCACTAGAACTAAAATGGAACTGAACTAGAACTGAACTAGAACAGAACTATAACTAAACTAAAACTTAAATAGAACAGAACTAGAGCTGAATTAGAACTGAAATATATCTGAATAAGAACTGAACTAGAGCTGAATTAGAACTGTACTAGACCCAGATTAATTATATAAATCAATTCATATATGTACATTCCTAAGTACAGTTATCATATTTCATTCCACAGCTTTCCGTTATGTTCACTGGGTTTTCAAAATGCATGTCATTCAAGATTTGTAATCGGGGTATTATTATGCTTATTTTCGTAGGCAATCGTAACAATTCTTAAACATTATTAACAACAATAATAACAAAAAAAAATTATACCACTAATACCTACAAATTGCGTGTTCATAATGGTCTTGTTTATAAAAAAAACATCCATCCTCTTCACCCCACACACACACACACTCATACATAGAAATATTTGTTTTACAAAACTTTTGCTTATTGTCGTTATTGTTGGTTTTAATATGTTCTTATGTTATTTCTACAGTTGTTGTTTTAGTTACCAACATTTTATTCTTTTTTTTTTTTTGTTCCAGTAACTTGTTTATGTTGTGGCAAATTTGTTCTTATGTACCACAAAATGATGTGCAAATTATTGTTTATATCCGTTGAAATCCTAAAGACCAGAGAATAAAGAATATGAGTGATTATGTTTAGAAGTTTGAAAGGAAAGTAAGGGAATGAAAGGCATGTAATAGACGGAAAAACAAATACAAAAAATAGGAATTAGAAAGAAGGGAAATTAAAAATGGTTTAAATAAATGCAAATAAGCCAATTACTGTTCAGAAGGCATCCTTCCCTTTTTCACAAAACAACAAAAACCCATTTAGGAATCATCAATATTTTTGCCTGACTACCGCCAATTGTTGTTTAACTTCAAACTTTAAATGTTTACCCATTTGTTAGTCAACAACTACAACAACAACAAAAATAATAATAGCAATAACATTATTATTATTATTGGCTTGCTGTTGCTGACAAAATGTTGTTAATATGTGACATAAGTTGATTTTCACATACTAAAAATAAACTCCTTCTATTCCGCACACAATAAAGAAAAATGAAATGAAAAAAAGGAAAATAACTCAATACGACTACGTGAGTCAAGTTGACTGCTATATTTTTTAAAGTTTTTGCTACTTTTGCATGTTTTTCTTTTAAGGGATTTATTTCTTAACTGATTTTGACATGAGTGCGTTTTTTAGAAATCATGTTGATATTTTGTTATTCCTTGAAAATTCAGAACCAGATTGCGTGAGTTTAAGAGACAAATTGAGTTTTCTAAGTTGAATTGTTAGTAAAATGTACAAGGAAAAATGACATGATCATATGAAAATCTGAATGACTGCGGTCGCATTATAGCAAAACTATAAAGCTTATATGTGATACACCATAGTAAGTCTGTAGTCGCAATTATAGTCACTCTATAATTCAGACTACAGTCTTCTAAAGTCGAAACCGTTCTGAAGGAACCATCGCAATTCTATAGCTATGTTTTTTTGTTATATTATAGCAAATAATATAAATCATATTTCAGTCTTTATTCAATAATTATTCTTTGATTATAGTCATACCATAGTCTAGACTACAGACTTTCGTAGTTCCTTAATTATTATAAAGTCCACAATATAGATATTCTATAGACCAGAGTACAACCATTCTTTTTTCCCTACTTCAGATATTCTGTAGTCTCTTTTTTAGATATACTGCAGTCCCTTCTATACACTAATGATGTGTGTTAAATAGAAGGCCCTTAAGCATTCTATAGTACAGAATATAGGCATTAGACAAACAAGACTACAGTCATGCTATATATTTCCAGACTGTACCTCCTCAAAGGATATGTTTATCGTACCGACTATAAGTATTCTATAGTCCAGAAATATGTTATTATAGTACAACTGTAGGTAGTCTATAGCTAATTCTGTTAGTTAGCCGACTACAGTAAGGCTTTAATACCGATAATTACATCGGCTATAGTAAGCGTATAGTCGCGACTATAGTTAGTCTATAGTCTTGACTTTAGTCCCTAGTAAAGTACTTCTAGTCCCGACTTTATATATATATATTCTACAGTCTAGACGTTATATATCCTATAATTAATACTATAATTAGTATTTCTATCTTTCGGGCTATAATTTTTCTGTAGCCATTCTACTTTGAATTAATTCTCGAGTTCAGTCTGCCATTCTGAAGCGGAAATAATAATAATTCTACTGATCAGATTTCAGAGTGATTCAGATGACCAAACTCAAGTCATTATTCAGTTCCAGCTATAGTCATTCTGTAGATCAGATTCTAGTCATTCTGAAGGCAACGCTTATCTATTTGTCAAGATCAGATTGTTCCGGAAACTTTGACCGTTCTTTATATCAGGCTTAAATCACTTAGATAACTAAACAATGGCAATTCTACTGTACAGTCAATTCATTCTATTTGTAGTTATCCTGTAGGCAAGTAGAAAATTATTTGCCAGTTCCGACCGTGAATGTTTCCAAATAAAGTGTTGTAACTGTTTGTAGATCAGTATATATAATTTATATGACCTAACTACGAAGTTACGTGCTATTACGTAAAATTTAATCGATCTGCAGATCAGACTTAAGTCATTTAGATCACCAAACTATGCATGTATGTATAACCAATCTAAAATTCAATCTGTAGTCATTCTGAATTTCAGAATAAAGTCATTCTCATATTTACGTTCTTGAAATTTATGTTTTATACTGTGGTCATTTTAAAGCGATGACTTTATTTTGTAAGTCATTTTATTAGTCAAACTGTAATCGTTATTATCTAGTTCTGGCTTTATTTAATTTATACCATCGAGTGTGATTATTTGTTATATAATCCAGACTATATTGTTCTATAGTCTACAATTTTGCTATGTTATTTTATGTTCCTTATTATTATCATTCTATAGTTCTGACTACCGTTATTTTGTAGTTCCGACTATCATTATTCTATAGACCGGACTATAAGTATTTTTATCATCTTGATTAAGTGTTTGTAGTTCCGACTATCATTATTCTATAGTCCACATATAGTGTTCTAGTCTAATGTGTCCTTAGTCCAGACTTAGTCTACAGATTTATCCAGAGATATTTTGATAATTGGAATATTATCAAGATAATATAATTAAAATGTCTTCTACACTGAAATCGTTCTTGCTCCTTGACTCTTAACGTAGTCTTTATTTATAACGTCTTCATTACAACAACAACTATTTGACTTAAAAATTCCCAAAATCTTAAACACTAAATTACATTTTCTCTGCAGTAATTATAATTTTACACATTTACTCATACACATGCAATTTATTTTCTACATGCATTTGTTTTTTTTTTTGTTTTTTTTTTTTTGCAACTAACACTTATAAACACGATTATGCACTTGAAACTATAAGTATTTCATTAAACGTATTTTTCTCGTTGGTTCATTAATTTATTTCAATTACGAAAAACTGTGAAAATTAACACATTTTACGTACGTTTTACATGCAAAAAAAAAAAACAAGGATGAAAAGATGAAGATGAAGATGCGAATGAGTAATAAAAGAAAAACTTGATGATTACACTTATAATGTGTAAATGGTGTTTTCCTTTTTTGTTTTTGGCAATAAAAATATAAATGTTTGAATTTAGACATTAAATTGTGTTTTGGCATAAAATATGTTTTAGATAATTTAGATGATTCTGATAATCCAGCGTTAGATTTAAAGAGGAAATGAAATGCAAGGCAGTTATGGAAGAGAGAGATTTGTGAGACGTTTATAGAAAGTTCAAACTGTAGTCGTTCTATACACCAGTTAGTCGTTATACTGAAGCTCAAAATAAAGTAATTTTAAGCTCAATCAGTTGTCGTTTAAGCGCCAGATTGACGTCATTCTGATTCAAAGAATTTTATTATTCTGCAAATAAGATTTAAATCCATTGGACCACCAAACTTTAGTTCATATTCTAAAGGTCAACCTATATGTGCAAACTGTAGAGCAGCCTGTATTCATTCTGTAAGGCAGACTGTAGTCATTCTATGGAGTATCCTGTAGTCATTAAATAGGTTATCCTGTTGTCATTTTTTAGGGCACACTGTAGTTATTTTATAGGGCAACATATAGTTATTCTAAAGGGCAGCCTGTATTCATTCTGTAGGGCAAACTGTATTCATTCTATAGAACGTCCTGTAGCCGTAACGAATGTATGACTGTCATAATTCCTAGGCCAAACTGTAATAATTCTATAGGGCAAATAGTTGTCATTCTATAGAACAGGTTCTTTAGGGAAAATTCTAGTCATTCTAAGTGGCAGCCTGTAGTCAATCTATAGTGAAAATTCTAGTCATCCTACAGAACAGCCTGTAGTCGTTCTATAGGACAAACTGTAGTCTTTCTATAGAGCAAATTTTAGTTATTCTTTAGGCCATGCTGTAGTTATTCTATAGAGTAACCCTACAGTAATCCTAAAGGGTAGCCTAAAGCTATTGTATAGGTCAGCCTGCAGTTATTATTTATATACAGTTATAGTCATTCTATAGATCAGACTTTAGTTATTCTCTAGCTGATTCTACAGTCATTCTTTGGAGCAGATTTTAGTAATTCTATAGGCACATAGAAGTTATTTTAATTTTCACGTTTAGGTCATACTAAGTCGAAGACTTTAATCATTCTGTAGATTAGATTTAAATCCTTAGGCCACAAACTATAGCCATTATCTGGTTTAGTCTGTAATTATTTTATAGACAAGACTGTAGTCAATATTTAGTTCATATTGTGATTTTCTATAGCCTCGACCTTCATTTCCATCGTCACTTATATGATCAGATTGTAAATATTCTATTATAATCATTCTTTGCTCCATGTAATTCGAGTAAGTTCGGCAAAATTGTAGTCTATTACCAGAGCTAACTAAAGATGAACGAAGATGCTATTTTACAAGTTAAGATTTCTTTATATTCTATTTACTGATATTTTGACTCCAAATACTTTGTATTACTTACCTAAACTATTTCCGAAACTTTAATTTACTTTAGGTCTTAACTCATCTTTAGTTTAAAAACTTTTGTTTCATACCTCAACATCTCTGAGTTCTTGCTTAAACTATTTAGTTGTTAAAACAATAAAATGAACTTTTATATACAAAAACAACTGAAAAATCTCTGTAAATAAAACTATTTTTAAAAACTTAACTTTTTTCCTCAAGATTATAAGCAGCTTTCAACTCTGTTCAAAATCCCTTAACCAAAAACTATAAAATTGAAAAAAAGAAAATAAAACTATTTTATTTAATATTTAAAATATTTATTTTTGTTGTGTTCTCAACAACAAAAAAAATATGTGTGTGGGTTTCTGTGTTTATCAGTTACCAGACTAAAACTGTAGGAAAAGTAAATTATTTTTCAGTCTTCTTAAATATTTAAACACAACTTACATGTGTCACAATTTTATTTTAAGCCTCTTTGTATCGAGAGATTACTTAGGAGTTAAGTGACTATGACTATGATTATGCGTGTGTGTGTGCGTATATGTGTATAGAGTAAAGGATTTAAATAAGTATAAAGGAATTACAAAATAATGTTTATGGTTTGTAAAATTGTTACATGTTCAAGTTCAAGGTGAAACTGTGATGAGAATTGTTTTCTATTAAACAGATGAATTGTGATTGTTTAAGTGATAAGAAGAAATGAAATGTAATATAGACTCCAGAATAAAAGTTATGAGCTATAAATTAGAATAATGTCTAGACTATGTAAAAATCTAAAAACGGTCTGCAATATGGAGACAAAAATGACTTTGGTTTGGACAAAAGAAAGGCTGCAGTCAATACAATAAAATATTTAGAGTCTTATCAACAAAATGACTTAAGTCTGGTAAAGAAATCTGCAAAGGTCAGGGTTAGTGTGGGTTTTAGAGCATGTCTTTATAATGGCTACAGACCATCCTAAATAACGACTACAGTATGACTAAAGTCTTTGATTTAGAAATGGCATGAGCATAAATGTGAGAATGACTAAATTCTGAAGTTCAGAATAGTCATATCCCGGACTAGAGGAATTTCATGTTACCCAATTTTCATTCAAGCTAAAATCCAATTATTTTTTTATCCATTCCCTTTCCTTTTTATATTTTCTCTAATTCCTTTCGTCATTCATCATAATAACGCAACATTTTGTCAATGACTATAAAACATTTTCACACCATTCGATTACAAAAAAAAAAAGGAGAAACAAAAACCCAACCAACCAAAAATGCTAATGAAATTTTCATCGACATTTACATTTTGATTTTTTTTCCTACTTTTTCTCCTAAAAAGTCATACACACCAATTTTTAGTTACCAATGAACAGCAATTTCCGTGTCATTCAGTCATAAAAATGCCAATAAATCACACATGAAACGAATGAAATAAAAAGAAGCAGAAAAATGGCAAAAACCAACAACAAATTAAATACAAAATGAATAAATCATAAAATCCGAAAAAGGAAAAATGAAACCTTCAAAAAAGTGAAACCAGGAAGCCCCCCCCAAAAAAAAAACACACACACTCACACACACAAAGATAAATACAAATCTCACCGCAATAAATTTGCAAGGGAAATGAATAAAAAGAGGAAAAACATAGAGAAGTGGAAACAGAGGGAGTGTGAATGAAATAAATCTAACAGGTGTTGAAATTTAAAGAAAAAATCCCCAAAAGAGGAAAATGAATAATACTCCTTCCCCATCCCCCCTCCAAAAAAAAAGATACAACAAATCAAATAAAAACATACAATTCGTAACCCTGATAAAAAAAACTAGAAAAAAAACATAGAAAATATATTTTGAAAAAAATTTATATGCAAAAATCCAGAAATAAATTCACATAACAATTGTTAAACACAAAATGTTATTTTTGTGAAGCCATAAGATACATTTTGGTAATATTTTGAGATACAAAAATAACAGCAAAAATATACATTTGTATCTATTTCTTGACTAAACAAGTTAATATGTGTGAGAGAGCTCTTCTACAAATGGATATTTGATGGCAGCATTCTTGTAGCATCAATAAATATTTCATAGATTTTATGTTGTAGTTTTTGCTCAACTTCAAATGCCAATAATATTTATTTTTATTTTTCAATTCTCTACTCAACATATTGACTTATTTTGAAAGTTTTGGGATTTTCCAATCACATAGACTTCTAAGCATTTTCTTAGTTGGAAAAAAAGAGAGAAAAGAGAGATTTAGTCAAAACAAAAATCCTTTAAAACTGCATAAATGCCAAAAATTTATCCTTGAACTGTTGATATGTTTGTGCTTATTATGCAGCTAAAATAAAATCCCATAAGACGAATCCAAAATACCCTACCGCCAGAATATAGAATATAGTCTGAACTATAGAATCCATAGTCTGTGATTTATAGTATGTATTGTCTGAGGACTATTGTATCTATAGTCTGATGAAATACAAATTTATAGCCCGAGGACTTTGTAATCTGTAGCCTGTGGACTATATAATCTATAGGACTATAAAATATTTAATTTGGGGACAATAATATATATAATATATAATATAGTCTGAGGAATTTAAATTTATAGTATCTACAATCTGAGGACTGTAAAACCTACAGTTAGATTGCTATAGAATCAGTAGGCTGAGGAGTATAGAATCTATAGTCTGAAGACATAAGACTTTATAGCCTGAGGACTTTATAATCTAAAGACTGGGGACTATAAAATATATAGTTAGAGGACAACAGAATCCATAGTCTGAGGATTATAGAATCTATAGCATGAGAACTTAAGAATTTAGAATTATAGAATGTACAGTCTGAGGACTGTAAATCAACAGTGTGATTGCTGTAGAATCAATGGTCTGAGGACTATAAAATCTATAGGCTGAGGACTAAAGAATCTATTGTCAGAGAACTATGGAATCTATAGTCTGATCACTACAGAATCTATATTCTGATCACTATAGAATAGAATCTTCAATCTGAGCACTATAGAATCTATACTATATATAGAATATAGACTGAGGAGTATAGTACCTATAATCGGTAAACTATAGAACCTATAATCGGTGGACAAAAGAATCTATAATCGGTGGACTAAAGAACCTATAATCGGTGGACTAGTGTGAGGACTACAAGTTTTATAGTCCTATAATCTAACGACTATAGAATCTATAGTGTGTGGACTATGGAATCTATAATTTGTGGACAATAGAAAATATAGTCTCTGGACTATAGAATCCATAGACTTTGAACTACATTATCTGTAATCTATAGACTATATTATCTATAGTCTCTAGACTATATTATCTGTAGTCTGTGAACTACGGAGTGATAGTCGGTGGACTACGGAATCTATAGTGTGTGTCTTTAAAATCTTTAATCTAAGGACCTAAGCATCAGTAGTCTTAGAACTAAGGAATCTATAGTCTCAAGTACAGGCTATAGGATCTATAGTCCACTTGAGCTATTTAATCATAGAAAAATCAAAAGTTTGTGGCCTACAAAGTGATCTGTAGTCTATGAACTATAGAATAGATGTAATTCACGTAATAACCAACTTAATAGTCCCTCATTTATCACAACCTTTAATAGTGGATACAAAGAGCGACAAATATTTGCATCCTTTATATACATACGTATCTACTTATGTATGTAAGTGTAGGAATGTTGCCAACTATTTGTGGCATATACCTCTTCACTATCTGCTGTTATTTGTAGTTGCTATTTTTATATAGAGACGACTCGTGGTGTTTAAGGTGGGAGAGATGCCTTTGACCTAATTTAGGTTTGTTTGCTTAAAAGGGTGCAATAATAAATGGAGGTTATAAGTTTTGCGCAAATTTTATAATAAAAATTCGAAAATTATTTGACCATCAGTTGTTTAAGGAAGCATGCGATCATTAACATACATTTTATGTGGCCAACTAATTGCTTACGAGATATTTTCCATAAATTTTGAGACGACAAAAAATGACAAGGATGTTTCTTTTTTTAGATCTAAAAAACGGATCTTAACAATTTTGTAGAAGTATTTTTGAAACACTTAAACACTGTTTTTTTGTATATCGAAATATTATTTGTTAATAATTTGAATGATGCTTTAAAAAATAATTAATTTTCGTACTAATTTTTATACATGATACCATTATTGATTTTTGTGAATAAAATTCGCTATCGGATAGAATATCGATTATCGAATATTCGATATATGCGAAACTTGATTTTTAGTGTCGTTTACTAAACGCATAATTTATAATCTTGATTCATTTAAAGCTCTTTTAGTTTATATTTAAAGACGAACATCCATTTATTTAAACAATGATGGATTATTCGGTATATTATTCGACTAATGCGTAAAAAATGGGGTTAAAAAATTATATATTTATGTTCTATATATATTGTTATTAATATTGCCGATTTCTTAACACTTATTGGCGTTTTATTTCGAATAATCGAAATAGGCAATTATAGAATTTCGAATAAAAAACAAGTATTCGTTTTATTTTTCAAATATTATTTATTCAATTAATCGAATATTTGGTTTTAATAAAAACTCTTTCCAAATTTTTCTATTTAATAAATAATTTTATATTGCGATATTTAACGATTATTCGCTTTATATTACGATAATGAACGATTGTGCGAAAAATTTGTTAGTTTAGTAGATTTTTAATTCGATTTAGGAAAAAGTAATTGTTTATCTCTTTTAACTAAAATTGAATTTTGAAAAATTTCATACCAATTAACGGGTTTAATATATTTTTGTTTAGCCATATTTTTTATTTGTAAATTTAATATTATGTTTTTTAATAATAGTATAATCGAGCTTTTATTCGAATAATCGAATATCATGTTTTATTAAAAATATTTTGCTTGAATTCTTTTTGTTTTAACATATTCGTTAATAATTTTATGCAATTTTTGAATTTCAAATAATAATGACGATTCTTCGCTTTCAAATTTGAATATTAAACGATAATTTGATTTATTGACAAATATATTAAACGCATAATTGTTAACGATATATTGTGGTACTTAAAAATTATTCGAATAATCGGTTACATTATTCGTTTTCTTATTCGAATAAAGAAAAACGTATCTTCTGTTGCAATTCCCGTTTAACTAAAATGAAAATTTACTTTTCTGAAAAGGAAACAAATTAATTCCTTTAAATCTGTCTCTCTCTCTCCCTCTCACTTTGCATTAAAAATTTCATTGACATATTTGTTGTTGTTGTTTGTCCATTGCCAAATGGATCCAATAGTTATTGCCGTTATTTTTTGGCTGCTGCTGGTTGCATTTAAATCTGTTTCATACTATCAAAAATAACATTATTTAAACTTTTAAGTCCTCTTTTCACCCCTCTATTCGATTCCTCTCGAACACATTAGCTTTAATACACAATGACAATTGTTGTTTGCATATGTGAGAGTGAATGTGTGTATGTGAATGTATAAGTGTATAATGTAATTGTGCTAGTGGCCCCCCCCCAAAAAAAAAAGAAAATCTACAAAATCTGTTTTGTTGGCTTCAAGTGTCCTTGAATGTTAATGCTGTATTGACCCCATGCAAATACTGTCACATACATTTACATTTTAGAGAAAAATGAACTCACATACACACATACACTATTTAATTACAAAAGAGATTTTGGGTCCTTTATACTTATTTGAATGTATGTATGTATGTGTGTGTGTGTGTGTGATAGAGTGTTCATTTTCATTCACATGACATTATTATTTACGCACTTTTCATTTCATTTTGCATTTTAAATATTTTTATACCCTACACCACCATAGGTGATTGGGATATTAAGCGTTTGTGCAAAAATGGTGATGAATGGAAAAAATTGCAAAATAAAATGGCCAAGGACGATGCCTATTGAAATTGCTGATGATGGGTCCATTATTTCACCAAGCCACCATACAAATGTAGCTCCCGGAATGGAGATTTAAAGTCACAAATATCTTAAATATAAAGCGATTTTAAGGAAATTTGGCACAAGTATCTTATGATATTCCAAAGCGATGTGCAAATTACACGAGGATAAGTCCACTTTTTCATGGGTCCTATACAACCCCCCCCCAAATATCACCCTGGAGAGGTTAAATCTCATATACTCGTTGGTATTTTACTGAGAATTGATCATACCAAGACAAAAATAAGCAAAAATCGATGTGAGAAATTTTACGAGTTTCGGTCCATAATTTCTTCTATCTTCCATTTAATGCCCCAGGAATCCTTTTATAGCCCATGGATATAAGTATCAGTATGATATATTGGCTTTTAAGCATTAATTTAAAAATCCCTTTATACGATGGTCGTTCATTAATTTTTGGTAGCAAACACTTATAATCATCAATGTGGTGTAAAGTATTATAAAGTCGGCCTTGACCGACTAAACTTTCTTACTTATTTTCATTTTTATTGTTATTGTTGTTGCTGTTGTCTGAAGAGATAAACTTTTAAAGTTTACTGTATGTGTGTGAGTGTGAATATATGTGTATTAGTGTTTGTTTAACTAAATTTTATAAAGTTTGCATTTTATCATAAAATTTACACATTTAAGTTCTTTTGTCGAAATTTCCAGAGAGAATTCTACTTTTTTTGGGTGAATATTTTAGTTTTAGTTTTGGGAGTTTGTTGTTTTTAATGAACTAATCCAAAAATTAGGAGTCATGGATAATATAGAACGCAATTTAAATATGTTTAGCATTAGAGAGGGTTAATTTTAATGGAAATTTTTATTTCTAATTTTGGTTTAATGTGGCCAATTTTGGTGTTTAATTTTGAAATGAGTATCATTTTAATGGGAAATAAAATATTTGAAAATGATACAGTAATATTGTGGAAAAGTGACCTTAATTTGGGATTTTTAAAGTTCATACTTAATTTTGGGAGGTTTTATATAATTAAATAACTACAACTCTCGTTTCAATTATAACTAAACTAGTTTTTTATTTAATTTTAATTTTTAAAGGAAACATTTTTAAGATTTTATAAGTTCGAAACTTCGAACTTAAGTTTAAAATGTAAAAACTTTAAAAATTGTTATATAATTGCTACTTCAAAGATCATTTATTAAAAATCTTGATAAAAATAAGGATTTGCGTAATGTTCGAAAATTCGAACATAATTTCGAAATTGAAAAAATCGTTTCAAAATTATTGCTCAGTATTTCAAATCATGAAAATCAATATAAAAATTCTAAATTCTTAAGTTCGATAATTCGAACTTAATTTTGAAATTTAAGAAATCTTAAAAGTGTCAAATAATTGCATTTTAAATTCATTTAGTAACAAATTTTATAGAAATAAGCTTTTCTATGTTGTTCGAAAATTCGAACATAATTTCGAAATTGCAAAAATCATCTCAAAATTATTTTTTAACATTTTATGTTAATTAAAAGCGTAACAAATATTAAAAAGCAAATGATAAGCATTAGGAAAATTATAATCGAGCTTTTAAACAATTTAAATCGAATAAAATCAAATATTTGACTTAACGTGAAAAAATTAAGTATTTTTGTTTTATTTCATTTTCTTTGTTAGATATTGAGTAAAAATTTGTTATAAAGCAAAAGAATCTACAATAAGAAAAATTATAATCGATTTTTCATATCGAATTTTAATCGAATAAAATAAAAAAATTGACTTGAATATCAAATTCTATTATTTTTATTTTTGAATAAATATTATGTTGGAATAATTGAAAGCAACAGCCGATTAATCATTTATAGAATATCTTAAAAAAATGTTAACCAATTTTTAATCGAATAAAAAATAAAAAATAATTTCAATGCCAAAAAGATCTGTTTGGTTAATTCTGTTTGTTCTTATAAAAAATAATATTTCATATAAAAATAAACGAATAATCCTTTATTTTATTCGAATACATTAATTATGAAATTAATTAAAGGAAAATACGCTTAATCGCTTGTTTCAGAAAAACCATAACACAAGTTAAAACCTATTTTATTAGAAAAAAATTGTCGTATTTTCAAAAAATAAATTATAAAAACATTTCTTTAGTTACATTTTACTTTATTTATTTAAGTTTTATTATTTAAAATTATTCGATTAAAATAATCGATTAATAAGGTTTTTTTATTCGAATAATTTTAAATAATTGGGTTAATATTCATTCCATTTTAAATGTAAAAATTTTAATATTAATCATTTAAATTAATCGTTTATATTAATCGTTAATAATCGTTTATTTCATTCGAATAATATAAAATATAATCAAAATAAAAATTAATTTTAGGTATAAAAAATAATTTCAATTTTAAAATTTTAACTTCTTCCAATGAAAAAAATACTAAACGAAGCAATTTCATACGAACCATGTTTAGTTACAGACGAATAATATTGACTAATAAAAATTGCACAAAATTAAGCTTTAGTCGGTTTTTTCTCAACTTTCTATAAAATTATAATAAAATTTTATAAAACTATAATAAATATTGTAAATTGAAAAGTATAACGAATATAAAAAACATGAATAAGCGATTTTTCGATTCTTTATTCGAATAATAAAAAAGCAGATTGTCATAAAACAAATAAAGGTCAAATTTTATATAGTTTTTGAAAATGCTCAATATTAGGGTTTACCAATTATACGATGAAATTTTAAATAGAATTAAAACTTAACCTATTCGAATAATTTTTATTCGAATAAAATTGAAAATTTTAATTTTTCATTTTTTTTAACTTTCTTGAGATTTTTTTTAATTTTATTAAGTATTTACAAAATATTTATTATTTGTTATTGAAAATTTTTTAGAATATTTTTGAAATGAAACGTTATTCGAATAATTTAAAAAATTTTTTCAGATGTTTATTTTTTATTATTTACTATGTGCATAATTAATAATAAAAAATAAACATTAATAAAATAATATTTAAGTGGTTATTAATCGAATAACAAAACCGGGTTTCTGAAAGTTCAAAATTACTCGATTATTTGGTTTCCTTGTTCGATTCATTTTATTATATTTTTATCAAATATTCATTTTTATTTTTCGCAAAATTTAAACAGAATTAAAACATATTTTTTTATTCGAATAAAATTGAATAACTGAAATTTTCGCATATTTATTGGAATATTTTTAAATATTAATTTTTCCGTTATTAAACATTATTTGTAAAATAATCATTTTTGATATTCTGATATATTTTAGTATTCATCGAATAATATGAACAAATTATTCGAATAAAAATAAACCGGGTTTGTGAAAATATATTGAATTCGATTTTAGGTCAAACGTTTAAAAAATATTAAAGATACATTTTAATCAATAAACTTTCATTATTCAAAAATACTCGATTATTCGGTTTACTTAATCGAATTTTTCGTTTTTTTTTTTTTTTTGGAAACGCAGTTTTTAATTCTGTTTATAATTTGTTTTTTAAATAATAATTTTTTTGCTGGAATTAATTTTAACTCTTAACCGACCCTTTGAGTGATAACTTTGGGACAGTTGGGTGACACACGTATAACATTATTTAGGAGTCTGTAGACGTCTATTTTGGAAAATTCAGATTTTAAAATCGATTTTCACTTATTAAATTTTGATTTTATTCTCAATATTCAACTGTGATCGTTTCCTTTAATTAAACTTTAATTTTATATTTTATTTTCAATTATTCTCCAATTATTTTCTAAATCTCTATTAACACTTTTCTTATTCTCTAAAATTGTTTTTTAATACTTTTTCCTTTGCGATAAATTGATTTCATAAAATAAAAACTAAAATCGATAACACCTGTTCTCTCTAATCCAATACTCTGTTCTATATAAAATTTTAATTTCAATATTTCTATCATAAAAATTAAATTAGAAAAAAATAAATCTGCATTGGATACTAAAATGCAGAAAAAAGTATATATGTTTATGTATGTGTACATATATGTGCATACACATGGACAATCATTTAAAATTTAATGATGCTTAAACAAAGTAATTAAATTCTTCAACATGATGCAAACGACCAACTAAAAAAATAGATAAAAAATTTATATAAAAACAATAAAAAAACTGTGGAAATTAAAATGGAAACTAGCAATTATATTGATCTAGATAACAAAAACAACAGCAACAGTAGCAAACCGATATAATTACCAACAAACAGCACATTTGTCTGTATGGGTCACTAAAACAAACCCTGGAGTTCTGTTAACAACATTTATGTTGAAATTTATGTAAAATAACTAAATTTCACGAGAGGCAGCCTAGTTTAGGTTCGATTTTCAGCCCAGCTATAAACTTTTTATACTGGTATTTGGTATCTATGAAAAACTTGAAGATTCACAATTTTTAAGGGAAAATAAAGTGAAATTTCATTTAATGTCACAATTTTAAAAAGAACTAAAAATTTCAAATTTTTACTGTTTTTTTTTGTAAATAAATTATTATTGAATTTAATAAAATTGAAACCAATAATGATATTTTTATGAAATTTAAGTGTGATACATATAATATTATCCATGAACCGAAAAATTAAAAATATTCCCACTTTTCCTTACAAAAATACCCAAAATCCCAATCCTTATAAATTATGTTTAAAAATTTTACTTATTTCACTTAAATGATCGCCCTCTCAAGACTATGTTGATCTACTGCGATCTACACGCAAATTTAAGCGATTCAAAAATAATAATTTAGACAGGGAAGAGAGAATGAAGAGGCGTGTCTAAAGCCTAAAATGTTTGCAGATGAGAAATTCGAATCACTACTGGAGTCAAAGATCGTTATCAAACAGAAGAAAAGCTTACATTAAAGGAAGTCATACGACAAGCCAGTAACTCCCACAGTAACTCAAAGTTTAAAATTGCATGGGTTAAGTCAGACCCCCAAAGCCAACGAAAGAAATGATCGGTATTTAATGGAATTAGAAGTTTGTTTCTCTTGAAATCGATAACAAAATTATATATTATATCCTGAAGCTTTTTAATTGTTCCAGACCTCCTCAATAAAGAACATAGAAAAGGTCTCAAACCACAATTACATGATCTTAGGGCGACACTTTTCAATCAGTGGCCTCAATCTATAACTTTTGAAAGGATTTTGATCTTAATTTCGATATGTCCTCCCGAACCGATGCAAAGTAGAAAAAGGTTTTTTTTTGGAAATAACTCTGTAACGCTGAAAAGAGCTCTATTATATTTCACATGACCAGAGCGGAGGTGCTTTCGAATTGATTTAAAGGAATGCTAAATCGTAAAAGTGACATCTTTGGAACTGGAGTTCTTTGCATGTAAATCTGTTACTTTTGAAGCGTTGAAAGGAAAATTTTATATGATCAGCAGATGTATTTTCGCGTGATTTGAGATCTTTGGTGGTGATGGTATTTGAGTAATTTTTTTTTTGAAAATGGTTCTATAATTTTTGGAACCACTAAAATGATCTCTATAAAATTCAACATGATCAGAGCTGAAATATTTTCGAATTAAATTGAAGGTGTTAAAGATTTTTGAAAATTATTGTGTAATTTTAAAACCGCTGTTGGGATAATTTAACATTTTTGCATGATCAGAGCTGAGATATTTGAGAGTTGTTTTGAGTAGCGCTGGTTTCCAAAAGTGATTATATTTTGAATTAATATCTTTTTAAATATGGTATTAAAATAATGATTTTAAGTGGTAAACTATATCGTGGAAGTTGTTCTCTAATTTTTAAACTGCTGAAGAGGTCCGTAAAACATTTGATATTTTATTCTTAGAATGAAATATTTGGAACCGTTGTCTATTCAAAAGTGGTATTAAAATAATGACTCATAAAAGTTAACGATTTTTTTCTGGAAATAATTCTATAATTTTTGAACACCTGAAAAGGTTTTTTTAAAATTTCAAATGATCAGAGCTGAAGTATTTTTGAACAGCTTTGAGTGCGGGAGTTAAGGAGCTTGAGGAGGCCTTGGGGATTAAAGATGGTCATCCAGGTTATGTCAAAATGCGTTGATACGTTACACTAAATATTCATTATGTAATCATTTCTTTAGCACCATAGAGTAAATAGGTCCAGGAACTAGATAACATATTTTGGTCATATCCAGATGCATGATATTAATACTTCAGGGTTAAAACCATATGTGTAGCTCCTCTTTCTTCCCTTCAATAGAACTTAACATATCCATCCATTTTGAACCTTGACTATTACAAATTTACAACAACTGCAACACATACATCACAACAGTAAATGACACCAAAGAAGCGAAAAGAAGAAAACAATAAAAAAAATAAAACTAAAAGAAAATTCAATTTGTTTCATGTAAAACAACAACAACAAAAAAGGGGAAAGAAGAAAATGATATCAGGGATTTTGTAGAGGACAACGACAACATAATGAAAATTGCAAAGCAAGGACACTTACAAAAATTATATATTTGACACATACACACATGCAATTTCATAAAAACACACTCACACACACAGACACACACTTAACTTTAATATCAATATGTTGAAATGTAATAAAAAGTTTTTCTTCTTATTTATTATTGCTGTTCTTGTTGTTGTATTGGCCAATGAATTTTCCTCCTGTCTTTAAGTTTTAAGTTTTTTTTTCCACTTCATATTGGAAAATTTTTATGATGCAGCGAGTTAGGTGAAGAGGTCAACACTCTTAAGGATACTTTATCTATTGACTACACTCAGTGAGTGTGTGTAAAAGTGTGTTGGATTTTTTTTTTGTTTCATATTTGTTGGTATGTGTTTGGTTTTAAAAATGATTTTTGTTTCATGTGTCCCTTAAGGCATTTTAACCTAAATTTATATCCATCTATTTCATAAAATTGTTAGGAGAATAATTTTTTTTATCTAAAATTTGTTTGCAGGTTATTAAACATTTTATGATCAAAAGCGTTTTTATAGGAAAATATAATTTTAACTGGAAAATAATTTTTATTTAATTAAATTCCTTTAAATGTCCTTTCCTTTTCAAAAAACAAGATTTAACTTTGTTATTCCTTGTGTAACCCCAAAAAGGAATCAACTAAGACCTTCTAAATGTAACGGAATTATTGTGTATGTGGCATCCACAATAATTCACAGAGCTCAATGAAATTTGGCCTCAGTATTTCTTATAGTCCTGAGAATATTCCAATTAGAAACTAGCAAAATAGGTTTAGTATATTAAAAGATATAGACCGATATCTGAGTCAACATCTTAATTCAAGAGAAAAATTTTTGTGAAATTTGACAATTATAAATCGATAAATAAGAATAAAATTTTGTCATAATACAAAGTTATATGTACTTTATTACCAGTCCAAAAATATTCAAAAATCGGTTCAGTAGATAAAAAATTATAGCAAAAAATGTAACAAATTTTATGACACTGCTACATATTGTATACGTTTGTAAGTGTCTGTATGAGTGTGTATGTACGAAACATAATGTCTTTACTTCACAAGCATTCTTGCTTGTTAGTTTAAAATTCTTTAAATATTTAAATCTCTCTTATTTTTAGTTAAAAAGTTTAAGCACATTTATCCCCCAAAAAAATTGAGACTACAAAAAACTCAGTTCAGTTCATTCATGTTCTTTAGAAAGACTAACAACAACAACTACAACATCACAAAAAAAGTCCAACAGCAAATACATTCGCATATAAACTACATTTAACGCTGTTTGTCATTCATTGAGATCTTCATGGATTTAGACGTTGATGCCCTGAAATTGGGCCATAAAATAACAAAAAAAAACTAGAACAAAAAACTAAATTTGTTCTACAGCAAAAAAAGAAAAATATTTCAAAATGAAAAAAAAATCCGCTTAGACTTGCACATGTTTGTATTGCTGCTGTAACAATTTTTTTTTTGCAGTTGTTGTTAATAAAATATTGTTAACATGTACTTTTGCACATAAAAGACTTGGTATATGGTACACTATTTCCAGGAAGGTACTAAACAGATTCATTTGGATTCAAAACGATTTCAAAAGTACCATATAAATCCGTCCTATTGATTTTGAGATACAAAAGTACTTTTTGAATTTACATAAAGTACCAAAAAAATTCCCCTTTTCATAATTTTATTAATTATTAAAAAAACTAATAAAATATTTAAAAAACTGCACAAAATTGCATAAACTCAAATTTTTAGATACTTATCAAGAAGGGAGTTTTTAACTAATATTTAATTGCAAACAAAAAAAGTACTTTTTGAAAATACCAATTACATTAATATATTAATTCTTTTGAAACTTAATTATAACAAAATCTATAAGTGTATTAAAAAATGTACAAGGTACCATAAAATCAAATTTTTACATAATCATCAAAAAAGTACCTTTACGAAAGGTACCACATATTTATTTACATACTAAATAGTACCTAAAAAAATTATAAAAACTTCCACAGGAATTCATTTTTTTTTTTTTTGATATTTACTGGTGCAATTTTTTAAAACACAAAAAAGTACCTTTTGAAAATAGCATCACATACAAAAAATACATTTAGAAATTATAAAAGTCTCCACAGAAATATGCTGTTTTTTATTTTTATTGGTCACAATAATAATTTTGATTTGATCACAGAATCGTGCACCAAAAATATACGACTCAAAAAGTAGCACATAAGTTCGCTTTTGCTGATTTTCCTGTATTTGTCTTGAAAAGAGCAATTATTTCTTATTTTGATTTAATTATTTAAAAAAATTTTCAAAAATTGTGCCTTTTAAGTTCAAAAAGTACTAAGAAATTCCCTTCTCTAAACAGGGGGTTCGTTTAAATGATGAGTAAATAACCATTTTTTTCAATAAATTATTAAAAAAAATAAAGCAAATTTTTTTACTTACTAATTAAAATAGTACCCTAAGAAAGTACCACTCAATGAATTATAAATATTTCAAAAATAGTACCATAAAAGCTAATATTCTGATGTACAAACTTCCCATTTGGATTTTTTTCTAATTATTTACAAAATATTATAAAAGTAAAACAATGTATCATAAAATCCCACTTGTTAGATTTTATATAAATACAAAAGGTACTACAAACATCCAATTTTCTAGGTATTTAAAATTCATCTATATTAAAATTCCTGTCGATACAAAAACTCGTAAATAAGCTATAAGAGGGACAAAACGTACTATGAGACCTTTTTTTAATTCAAAATAGATCTATAGACATCATCTAAATGTCCATCTAATTTTAACAAATTCGAAAAATAGTAAATTTAGATTAAGTACCATAAAATATACTTTTCCAGATATTTTTACGTAATTATATCAGTATTATTTTCTCAAATTAAAAAATCCAACTTTTATATACTCTTAAAAAAAAACTATCTTTAGCATAAAATATATATCGTTAAATATGAAAAAGTATCTAAATGGTGAAAAATATCTAATAGATATTATAATAGATTGTGAAAATTTTTATATCTTGAAAAAACCTCTTGCGTTCGAGTAGCGTTTATAGATTGTTATAATATAATATATCTGTAGGTATTGGAAATCATCTTATTACAAATGATTAATTGATGCTCAACTTAAACTTATGAATAAAACTTAACAAATATCTACAAGTTTAAAAATATATCTGTTGATCAGGAATAATTATCTATACGATTTTAAAAGATATTTTATGGTATTGAAAAATATTTATAGTTTTTAAAAATTATATAAAATTTGAAAAATTATCTATACGTCATTAAAATGACGTTGAAAAGTATCTGTTTCACAACAATTTTATAGATATTAAACCTACAATTTTTAAAAGAATTTCATGGGTCTTAAAATATATTTGAAGGTCTTAGATGCTAAAGAATATCTTTAGATCATAAAAAGTATTTATAAGTTCTAAAAATATCAATGTTTAGAAGAATATCTATAAATCTTAAAGAATTTTAAAAAAGTATTAAAAAGTATCTACAGGTTTTGAAAAATATCAGCAGGTCTTAAGAAGTACATATACGGTTCGAAAATTATCTATAAATTTTTTCAAATAATTATAGATCTTTAAAAGTATTTTAAATATCTTTTTTTCCAAATTTTGATCTAAATAGTATCTAAAGGTTTTAAAGCATAACAGCAGATCTTATAAAGTATATGTAGGTCTTTGAGTCTCGAAAAATACTTATAGTTCTTGAAACAGATACAAATTAGATCCAATTTCTGCTATATTTAATATCAAGTTGATTTGTTTTTAACCCATATTTGCCTATCACTTGATCAATATTGGATCCATCTCAATGTGATATATATCTGACCAGTTTTACCAATATTCATGTGATCTATACTACGGACATCTGCATTTAGTATAGGTCTATATCTCACATCTACATTTGTTAAATAACTGATCAACTTATTTTATTCCTAAATTATTCATGGAAAAAGTGTTTTAAATAATTTTATAGCAACATAATAATGTAAATATACATACATATATGTATGTAAATACAATGTTATACATTTATATTACATGTTATCTATCTAACACTCGTTACACTGGCAGTACACACACACACACATACTTGCAAACATCTGCAAATATGCAACTACAGATGTGCAAAAAAGTATATAATCCACATGACGATGAATGATATCGTTTTTATATACATAAACACATACAAACACTTTGTGAATATTTAAAGATACATTTCTATTTCATATAAATATATTTGTATACATGTATGTATGTGTGTCACAACAACTAAAGAAAATATATGCAATATGATACTTTGAACATGCAACAACGACAACAACACCCGAAGTAGAAACATAAAATAAAGGAGAGGTGATGAAATGTTGATGATGAAGAAAAAAAAGAGATGAGAATTGAGTTATAATGCATTTTGTTGCAAACCACAATTTTAAGTATCTTTCTATTTAGATGCTATTTTATTCACATTGCAACGAGATATACGCAAACATATACACATTAATATAAATATGTATGTATATATTCTCTAACGTAAGGACAGACAAAGCTATGGCACATGTCATATCATGACATGAGAGAAAACAACCGATGATGACGTTAGTTGAACGTACAAATGTCTGGAGGGTAAATGAGCGAGCAAAGAATGTTAACGTCTAAAACTAAAAAGATATATACAAATGTAACTGTACTACAAGTAGTCATGTATCTAAACTTTTAATATTCCTGGCATTTTTTTGTGGCACAAAAAACAGTCACCTTCTTTTTTTTTGTTTTTGTAGCCACTTGATGATGGACATTTTAATAAATTTGTTATGAATTTAAAAATGGATTAAAAGCAAAAATGATGTTAGAATTATGGAATGAATTTAAGGATCAAAAATTAAGAGAAAATATACGTTTAAAATTTCATAACCAAAATCTTAAGAAGCCTTTAAATCTCTTCTGTAGATTATGAGAAGTATCTATTGATTTTATAAAAGTATCTAAAGGTCTTTTAAAATATCAGCAGATGTTGGACAAAAGCTTAGAGGCCTGAAAACGTACCTGACGTCTCGAAAGTATCTATAAAATTTGAAATATATCTATTAGTTGTTGAAAATGTCTGTACAGGCTGATAACTATTTCTTGATATTAAGAAATATCTACAGGTTTTAAAAGATATCTATAGATCTTAAAAAAGCATTTATCTGTCTTGAAATATGTTTATCGGTAGATCTCAAAAAATATCTACAAGTTTTGATATCTATCATCTTGAATCTATTGTCCAGTTTTGTCAAGTGTTCTTGGATCTTGAAAAATATCTATAGGTCTTGAAAAGTGACCGTACTTGGATTTACATGTCTTTGAAAAATATCAATAAATCCGAAAAAAGAAAAACAAGGATCTATAAGCTTTGAAATATATCTATTAGATCTATTATTCTTTAAAAATAGCTTAAGGTTTCGATAAATATTTAGTGACATTGAGATTTTCTAAATTTTTTGAAGTTATCTCAAGATCTGTAAAAAGCATCTATAAGCCTTGAAATATATTTATCGATCTTAAAAGTACCTATAGATCTTAAAAAAGTATCTACAAGCATAGAGAAGTATCTAATGGTTTAAAAAAATATATCTTGTTTTGAGAAATTATCTATAAGTTTTGAGAAATATTCATAGAAATATCATAGATCTATATGTATATGTCTGGAAAAGTATATCTAGGTCTAGGAAACTTGCTAACAAAATACCTATAGATCTTGAAAAGTACCTAATAAAATATCTGTCGATCGTGAGAATATCTAGAAATCTTGAAAAAAACATCCATAAAGGAATCTACAAGTTTTTAGAGGTATACAAAAGTCAGTAAAAGTATCTTTAATTCCTGTGTCCATTAATGTTGAACAAATATCTAATGGTTTGAAAAATATTTACAAATTTTGAGTAATAACTGTAAATCTATCTATGAATCTGAAATAGCTGTAACTTTGAAAAAATTTACATGTGTTGACAAATATGTTTTGATATTGGAAATATCTAAGACCTTTAAAATTATCTTCAGATACTTTTTTTATATATTTAAAATATATAAAAAAGACATTTTCGGAAGTATCTATAGAGCTTAAAAATATCTATAGATCTTGAAAAGCATATGGAAAATAATCATAAATCTGGAAAACCATATGTTTTAAGAAATATCTACAGATATTTAAACATATCTATGGGTCTGTAAAATAATCTACTACTTTTGTAAAATATCTAAAGTTCATATTTTATTTAGATATTTTGAAGTATGGAAATGTCTATATAAGTCTTGTGAAATATCTATTGGCATCTCTATATATTAATCATGCAAAGTTTCTCACAAAATATGTATAAATTTTAAAAAGTATCTATAATACTTCAAAGGTATCTACAGCTCTCGAAAAACATCTAAATTTATGGAAAAAATATACACTTTTCACTTAAGATATAATAAAATCATGTTTTATTTTAAAACATGTGAGATCAGATAATAAAGTCTCCAGCCAATTTCTTCAATTTTAAAATTTTTTTATTTATATTTTTACTTCTTGTCGTAAAAAATTTAGAAGTTTTTAAACATCTCATTTTTATATTAATTGAAATTCTTGTATAATTTTTATCATGACATTTTCATTATATTGCATTTTTAACTGTTATAAATCTTTCACTTATGGCTTCTGTTTAAATACTTTAAACTTTTTATTTTGGTTTTTTATTTACATTGAATATCAAGCAAAAAGTTCAAGGTCTTTTCTATAAAATACGAAATTATGAACAAAAAAGAAGAAAACGCCAAAAATCATATTTGTACTTTTTTAAAGCAAATTTTTTATTTATTTGTTTAAGAGAGTAAAATAAGGAAAAATTAAATGAAAATTTATTTAACAATTGAAGTGGGTGTTTAGTTCAGTGTGTTAGTGTAGAACTGAACTAGAACTGAAGTAGAACTGAACAAGAACTGAACTAGAAACGAACTAGAACTGAACTAAAACTGAACTAGAAATGAACCAGAACTGAACTAGAACTGAAGTAGAACTGAACTAGAACTGGACAAAACCTTAACTAGAACCGAAATAGCCAGATGTTTACCTTCTGAAATACCATATTGTGAAATAGCCAGATGTTTACCTTCTGAAATACCATATTGTGTTTAAATTTTATTATTTAATTACAATGAAAATCACTTCCAACTAAAATGTTATTTCGAAATAAAGAGTGTAATTAAAAACGCCTTCTTAACAAAGTGTTAAACCACTACAATTTACTGTTTTCTTAATAAAAAAAACAAACACAGAAGGAAAAAGGAAAACTTGTGTAAATGATAAAAATAGAGAAACGTTCGACCCACTTCATATGTCATACAAAAATGTTCATGGAAAATTTGTAGCAACACTCGCCAAGTGTTTAAGTTTAACTCAAAATATATTTTTCCCTCGATTTTTTTTATTTAACAGCAATTTCTGTTTTTCCATTTTTCTTTATTTATATTTTCCTTTTTCCTCAAAAGTGTCCTTTATATTTATACGTTTTATAGTTTATATTCAGTTTTATTTTTATATTCCCCCAGCTAACACACACACAATTACATGCACTGTTTTAAATACATATAAATATAAAGAAAATTGTGTATATGTATGTGTGTATTTGTATGTGTTTCTACCAACTCTGTTCAATGACTTTTCATTGTTTGGCTCCGTGAGCCAAAAAGATGTCAAGTAGTACTTTAAGTTTTATTTTTATATATTTCTTTTCGATCTCCTCATTTTCTGCTGCTTTATTTATTATGTGAGTGTTTAAGGTTATAGAAAGCAAAAAAGGGAAAAAAATATTGGGAAAATATGTTCATGTTGTTGGCTTTTAAATTTGCCAAAAATAGTTGGAAAGAAAAAAAATTTAGTCAAGTAAATGTGGTTTAAAAGAACAATTGACTTCATTATTTGATTTTTTTGTTTTTGATTTTTATTTTTAGCAATTAGAGAACAAAGAAATACATTTTTTCTTCTTATACCCTTCTTCTAACACCCGCCCCGCGTATACTTAATATTAAATTACCAAGGGAAATTAAAATTAATCATACGTCTAGTAATTATTAAAGTAATACACAGTGGGGCAGATTCGATTTTTTTTAGAATGATAGCAGTTCATTATAATGAGTTTGGATGCAACAGGGTCTCCAAGGGCGGATTTGAAGTTGTACAATTTAAGGTCCAGTGGACATTAAATTTTTTAAATTCAAAATTGGGATTTTACTTTAAATTCATAGGTCGAGTAATTATATATAATTATAAGGCAGTGGAGCAGAATCATAATAGAGCAGTGTAGCATTACAAATTTAAGAGTTTGGATCCTATTGAGGCGCCGTGGGCGGAGTTATAGGGGTTCAAAATGGGGTACTTCGGACATTAATTTTTTTTAATTTCAAAATTAGTATTTTAAGATTTTAGTCTACAGGGTCCACATTTATTGGAAACTGGAAAAAGGCGTTATCGTTTAATTAAAAAAATATTGTTATTTTCAGAACTGTTTTCTGTTAAGAGACTCTAAGGAAAGAGGGGGTCAAATAAAGCCGCTTTAAAATTCAAATTCCCTGACTTATAATGCTACACTTCTCTGATATTATGTTAAATTTCATTTAAATCCATTCAGTTATTTTTCTAGATTTGCCTCTAAATATGCCAATATTGCCCCACTGTGTGATGTTAACAAGGGAATTATGAAGTGGAGGACTTTTTTGCTTTCGTTTTTCTTTTAAAATTTTATGATTAAAAGTTTTCTTTATAATTTCTCGTATTTATTTATGTTAAATAGTGCAAACGATTTTTATTATTAGAACTCAATCAAGCGTTAATATTAAGTGAAAAAAATATGTATTTGAATATTTTAGCAAATAATTTTCATTATTGTTCACAACATAAAGAATTTTTCTAAGAATTAAGATCTTTCCTATTCAAACTTTTTTTTTAAATATTGAAAGGAAATCTTAAAGGTTAAAGGTCAAATTAAAAAAGTATATGCCCCTGTCTAATCTTAAAGAAGGATAAAAATGGCATCCAATATTTCTAAGGTTTTTTAATTCCCAGAAGTGGAACTATAAAAGTGAAACATTCGACTCTTATAGAATAAATTTGTTATAATCCCATTTATACTGGATGAGACTTACAATACATGGAATCATGGCAGAGTCAAGTTAAGAACTGTTATTTTTAAGAGTCTTAATTGCAACATAAACTCATTCATATCCACATCGACATGTAAGGTTCAAACTTTCCATTACCAGTACCACAGAATTCATTTTTTGAATTCATTTCCCAAACGGGATCTATTGTTACAATTAGAAGCTGAAGCCGCACTATTCATTGAATCCCACTCCAGATACAAAACTGTAATCCAAACTACAGAATAAACTGTAATCCAGACTAGAGGCTAAACTATAGTCTAGACAATAGATTAAGTTACAATCCAAAGTAAAGACTGATAGATTCAATTAAAATTTAGACAAGAGACTGGATTAGAACCTAATCGAGAGACTAAACTGGAATAAAAGTTATAGACTAAACTATAATCCAGACTGAAGGCTGAACTACAATCCAAACTGAAGGCTGAACTATAATCCACAGTAGATACTGACCAATAATTCAAGCCAGAAATTGAATAATCCTGACTATAGAAAAACTACAACCCAGCCGAACTTAAATCGAAACTAGATAATAAAATATGACTCTAAAGGGACACTAAAGGCCGACCAATAATCAAAACAAAACAACTATCCACACCAGGGACTAAACTTTAATCTGGACTGGCATTTGGCATTCATATTAGAGATTGAGATATAATACAAATTGAAGTCTGAACTTTTATTCAAATTCAGACAGAATTCTGAACTATAATCCTAACTAGAGACTGAACTATATTCCAGTGTGAAAGTTGAACTATAATCCAAACTGAGAGCTGAACTATAATTTGAATCAAACTAGGGACTGTACCATTAAAGATTAAAGACAATACTTTAACTCAGAATAATACCTGAACTCTAATCAAAAATACAATTTGAACTATAATCCAGACTAATTACTGAAAACTGAACTATAATCATGTATAAAGACTAAACTCTAGACGAAATATAATCTGAACTGTATTCTAATTCAGATTAAAGACTGAAATGAAATCCAAACTAAATTTTTTCAAAATAACAACAGAACTATAATCCCAACTAGAGACATTAACATGGAATTGACTGTAATACAAATTACCGACTGAATTATAGTTCAAATTTTTATTTGATAAATCTATTTTTAAAAGTTTTGTTTTCATTCATTTGTGTTTTCGTCATATTAAAGACTAAAAGATGATGTCAAGTTTCTCTATGACGTATACACAACATTTAATAATATTTATACTAAACATTAATCATACGTTTTAGAGAAAACTCATCATCGAAAATAACATTAATCATACGCACATTTGCTTGCAAGCAAACAAAACACACACACACATGGAGAGAAAAAAGTTTGTAAACAATTTAAAAATAGCAAAACGTGTGTAAACAAATCATTTTGACTAAAAAGATGAAGAAGATCAACAAAAACAATAATAAGCAAAAAGAAAACAATATGTTTACTAAAAGAAACAATACATGAGTAATTCAACAAATCGGTACAAACACACACATACAATTCTTATGAAAGGAAATATAAACAAAATCAAATCAATTGAGCAAAACCTCACAGAAGAAGAAAAAAAAACAAACACAAAAAACACTTGTTAAACTTACGCACTAAAATACCAATACACACACATATATACACGCACACACAATACACCGGTAACCAAACAATAATAAATACACGACAACAAGAGACAAATACTAACACATGTTTCATTACCATAACGTTTCAACTAGGAGACACAAAACACACACAATGAGAGAGAGAGTGAATGTAATACAATGAAGATGTACAGTAAGTAATAACGGGAAACATCAACAACATTGAAACATATGAAAATACACCACCAACTAATACAGTTACACTTCATGTACTCTTGTGTCTGTGTTGTGTTTTCCTCTAAGAGAAAGAGAGTGGCAGAGGCAGACACGTGTAAACCAGAACATTTTTACGCCATTTTCTGTTTTGTTTACAAATTCTTTAATATTTTTGTTGGCATTTTCTCCATTTACCGTTCTTTTCAAATGACGTAGAAGAAGGAAAGAAGAAGATTGGAAAATAATACAACAAAAGTTGTTAGAAAAATTTCATTTATATATATATATATATGTGTGTGCATGTATGTGTTAGAGCAGAAATGCCGGTTATTCTTCTATATCTTGTGCTGTAACATATATTTGTATAATTCACATCTGTCAGTGTGTGTGTGCGAGTCCGTGTGCATTATATACTTTTACAAAACCAGGGAATCCTAAGGGAATTTTGTACAAGGATGTAGAATTCTAGGAAAATTCTAGAGAAACGGTTTTTTTTTGTGGCAAATATAAAAAATAAACGAAAAAAGAGCGCAAAAAATATAGGAAAAATATATATTTTATGTATATATTTCTTATTATATATAGAAAAAAATGTATGTACTCTTTGAGCGGAAGTGGAAATAAGTTTTACAAAAGCAAAAAAATAAAAATAAAATAAAAAATACATCAGGAATGTAAACTGAAAAATATTTCACCCACACACATACGAAACATAAAGTGATGATGATAAAATGACGTTAACGAAGACAGTGGGATTTTTTAACCATGAATTTCATTCAAAAATAATATTTTAACGGATTTTCGATAAATTCAATTAAAAGAATTAGATTAGAGGGATTTTTCCATAAAATCTCTTTTAAAATTTAAATTCACTACAGTGAAGTATATTTAGAGGAAATTTTCGACAAATTTACAGTTTATAGTTTATACAGTTTATTTTCGAAAAATTAACATTTTATAGGAAATTTTCGAAAAGTTAACATTTTATAGGAAATTTTCGATAAATTAACATTTTATAGGAAATTTTCGGTAAATTAACATTTTATTTTTTATAAATCCTCGATTTATAGAAAATTTTCAATAAATCCTCGATTTATAGAAAATTTTCGATAAATCCTCGATTTATAGAAAATTTTCGATAAATCCTCGATTTATAGAAAATTTTCGATAAATCCTCGATTTATAGAAAATTTTCGATAAATCCTCGATTTATAGAAAATTTTCGATAAATCCTCGATTTATAGAAAATTTTCGATAAATCCTCGATTTATAGAAAATTTTCGATAAATTCTCGATTTATAGAAAATTTTCGATAAATTCTCGATTTATAGAAAATTTTCGATAAATTCTCGATTTATAGAAAATTTTCGATAAATTTTCGATTTATAGAAAATTTTCGATAAATTTTCGATTTATAGAAAATTTTCGATAAATCCTCGATTTATAGAAAATTTTCGATAAATCCTCGATTTATAGAAAATTTTCGATAAATCCTCGATTTATAGAAAATTTTCGATAAATCCTCGATTTATAGAAAATTTTCGATAAATCCTCGATTTATAGAAAATTTTCGATAAATCCTCGATTTATAGAAAATTTTCGATAAATCCTCGATTTATAGAAAATTTTCGATAAATCCTCGATTTATAGAAAATTTTCGATAAATCCTCGATTTATAGAAAATTTTCGATAAATTCTCGATTTATAGAAAATTTTCGATAAATTTTCGATTTATAGAAAATTTTCGATAAATTTTCGATTTATAGAAAATTTTCGATAAATCCTCGATTTATAGAAAATTTTTGATAAATCCTCGATTTATAGAAAATTTTTGATAATACTAGATTTATATGAAATTCTCGATTTATAGAAAATGTTCGATAAATTTTCCAATTAAAGGAAATATTCGATAAATCCTCCTTTTTATAGGAAATTTTTGATATAAAGGATTCAATAAATTTTCGATTTATACAAAATTTTCGATAACTCCTCTATTTACGGATAATGTTCGGTAAAAGAGGAATTTTAAAAAAATCCACTATTTAGAGGAAATTTTCGATAAATTCGCTATTTAAAGAAAATTTTCGATTAAATCACTATCTAGAGATAATTTTCGATGAATCTACTATTTAGAGAATATTTTCGATATATCCACAATTAAGGAAAAATTTCGATTAATCCACTATTTAGACGAAATTTTCCATAAATCTACCATTTTAAGAAAATTTTCGATAAATTCACTATTTAAAGAAAATTTTCTATAAATCCAGTATTTAGAGAAAATTTCGATAAATTCTGTATTAAGGAACAATTTTCGATATATCCTTTATTTAAAGAAAATGTTCGATTAATCATTTAGAGAATTCGCTAAACCAAAATTATTTTTATTCCAAAATTATCATTATTTCCCTCCTTTTTATCCACTGCACAATGACGACAATGTATGTTGTAAATACAGTATGAAAAACTAAACTGCAAGAATGTTAGTAACAAGTTCTTAGTAAATAATGAGCAAAGCAGGCACCAAACTTTTCTGTACATCTGGTCAGGGTAAGAGGAGTGTTGAAAGAGTAGAAAAAGTTAAAGGAATTGTAAAAAGAAACAACAACAACACAACGTACCAGGAGGCTGAGCCGGGTAGAGCAAACAAACGCTAACACCACAAATAGGGAGTGAAAAATTCAAACAAAAACAAAACTAAAAAAATGAAAATTTCATTCATACACACACATACACACACTCACACAGTAGCAAAGGTTTTATATATACAAAATAAATATAGAAATTTTTCTACTCAGAAGAAAGTTAAGAAAAAATTATGGAATTTTTTGTTAAAAGAAAATTTAAATTATCTTAAGAAAAATATCTTTAAGATGAAGAGGAAATTCTGAAATTATTATTAAAATAGTTTCTGCGATATTTGAACACTTTTTCAATAATTAAATATTTCAGCTTAAATGAATAACGCCCTTTTCGGCGATAAATAACTGTTAATTAGTTTTAATTAAATTAATTTACTTTTTGTTTAAACTTTAAAAAACATTTTCTTTTTGGAAAATTTTATTAAAATATTTGCTGTTGTTATGATTGTTGTTGTCATTTAGCCGGTTTAACACAAAAACAACATTTAACGCACAATTAGCTGCAATAAAGTAAAAATAACACGCACATACTTTAAGGCGCTTAATACATTCACAATAAGACACGCCATTTTTAAAAATTTTAACATTAAATTTTTAATAAAAATTATTATTTTTTATTTCTTTCAAAATTTCCTTTTAAGAAATTTAATAAGTTTCTCGTATAAAATCGTTATTTTTATTGCGTTTTAAATAGTTCGACTTTCAAATTCACACTAAAAAAACTCTCTAGATTTTGTGTGAGTTCAATGATATAAATTTGTTGTTGTTATTTTTGTGTAGAAAATACAAAAAATAAAACAACAATTTACAGCTAAAAGAAACTCAGCACAAGAAAATGAAAATGCAAAAAAAAAAAAGACAAAAAAATAAAAAACAAAAACAACCATCATCTGTTTGGTAACCATAGCAAAGAAGGCAAATGGAAATGAATGGAAAACAGGAAAATAAAGCAAAAAAATGTAATTGGTACTTTTTGCAATAAAAGTGGTACCAAAAGTGCACTTAAACATTCATTTATATATTTAAAGGAATTTTTTTTTATATAGATGAAACTTTTCATAAATTTCCTGCTTAGAGGAAATTTTTCATAAATACCTTATTTATAGGGAATTTTTGAAAAATTTCCTGTTTAGAGGACAATTTTGATAAAACTCCTATAAGGAGGGAATTTTTGATAAAGTTTCTGTTTAGATGGAACTTTCGAAAAATTTCATATTTAGAGGGAATTTTCGACAGATTTCTTATTAAGAGGAATTTTTTTATTAATTTTCTACTTAAGGGACTTTTTGATAAATCACATATTTTTGGAAAATTTCCTATTAGGATAAAAACTTTAATAAATATCCTATTTAGAGCACATTTTTGACAGATTCCTATTTAGGGATAATTTTCGAAAATTACCTATCTAGAGGGAATTTACCTATTCAGAAAAAAATACTAATTTCATATTAAGAGGGATTTTTTTTTAAATTTTCTGTTTAGATGGAATTTTCCATAAATTTCCTTTTTAGAGCGATTTTTCGATAGATTTTCTATTTAAAAGGAATTTCGATCAATTTCCTATTTAGAGGAAATTTTTCATAAATTTCCTATTTAGAAGAAATTTTTCGATAAATATACTATTTAGAGGAAATTTTCGATAAATATCCTATTAAAAAAGAATTTTCGATAAATTTCCCTTCTATAAAAAATTTTGGATAAATTTCGATCAATTTCGTATTTAGAGGAAATTTTTCATAAATTTCCGATTAGAAGAAATTTTTCGATAAATTTACTATTTAGAAGAAATTTTCGATAAATATCCTATTAAAAAAGAATTTTCGATAAATTTCCCTTCTATAAAAAATTTTGGATAAATGTTATCTTTTATAAAAAAATTTCGATTAATTTCCCGCCTATAGGAATTTTTTGTTTAAAAAATGACGAAATTTTTCCTTTTATTGAAAATTTTCCACAAATTTCCAGTCCAAAGAAAATTTTCAATAAAATTTTTGTCAATAAAAATTCTACACAAAATTTTCGATAAATTTCCCTTTTAGAGGAAATTTTTTGATAAAAACCTCTTTTTTGATAATTTTTCACTTTTATGGAAACTTTTTCTAAATTCGCAACTATCGAAAATTTTGACATTTTATGAAATATAGAAAATTTATTAAAAATTAATCATCAAGCTATAGAAAATTTTCAATAAAATTCCTATTTATAGTGCAATTTCTATAAAATTCCTATTTAGAGAAATTTTCGATAAATTTCCCTTCTATAGGAAATTTTCGATAAATTTCCCTTCTATAGGAAATTTGCGACAAATTTCCCTTTTTAAGGAAATTTTCTATAAATTTCCCTTCTATAGGAAATTTTCGATAAATTTCCCTTTTTAAGGAAATTTTCGATAAATTTCCCTTTTTAAGGAAACTTTCCATAAATTTCCCTTTTAAAAGAAATTTTCGATAATTTTCTCTTTTCGAGAAAATTTTCAATAAATGTTCGTTTAATATCCCTCCTATAGGAAATTTTCGATAAATTGTCTCTCTAACGAAAAATTTCGAAAATTTTCCCTTCTATAGAAAATTTTCGAGAAATTTCTAGTTTATAATTAGACCCTTTTCAATCATTTTCACTTTTATGGAATTTTTCTTTCTTAATTCGCAACTATCGAAAGTTTTGATATTTTATGAAATATTAAAAATTTATTAAAAATTTTCGATAAATCCTTGATATTAAGAAAATGTCCAAAACAAATTCACGATTTATTCCCTAAAAATGTGTACATATTTTATTTGCAACAAAAATGTACTTGGTACCAACTCTTTCAAACTCCATTATGTTGTATGTAAATAAAACGACAACACAACGTGTTTTCACGAAGCTGTTTAGTTCAAATGTTTGTATGTTCGTTCGCTCCTAAAAAACTTCATGAGTTGTTTGCACATGTGTGTGTGTATGTATTTGTATGTGTATGAGTAATGTTTTTATTTTATTTTTGCACGTTTTTTCTGAACAAACATGTTACCAAAAACCAAATTGAGAAAGTAGTAGCAATTTACCGTTAAATTCACCACAATTCACCAGACTATAAAATTTACTCTATTTTTATAGTTTTCTACTACTGATATAAAAATACTCTTATAATGAAAATTGCTCTCTTTTTTATTGCTTGTATTATTGCTCTCATAATGTTGTCACACATTTTCTTAATGTTTTATGAGATACAATTTTTTCTTGTTTTTGTTGATTTTGTTTTCCTTAGTTTTCATCGTTTAAATCGCTTTAAGCTTCTTTTATTCTTTAGTATGGCTTTTCATCAGCTTATATTTATAAGATTTTCTCTGGTCAATCAAGTTTTCCATGTTATCTTTTTGTCTGTCCCTCTGTCGGTTGGTCTTTTGTTAACGTTTTGTATTTTTGACTACGTATGACGTAAATATTGAAAATGTTGTGTAGTAAATTTACTGTCATAAATATTGTATTTTTAAGATATTTTATGTTCAAAAAATTTAATAATTTTTTTGAAGATTTTTTTGTTGTTGTTACTTACATAAATTTTATAGATAATTTGTTGGCAATATATATGGACTTACCTAAAAAGGCAAAAAAAAATTATATAAAAGATTAATGAGGTTTAAGGAATTATGTTTAGTAATAATAATAATAATAATAATAATAATAATAATAATAATAATAATAATAATAATAATAATAATAATAATAATAATAATATCTTTTCCAATTGAAATTAATACAGTCCTGACCATGGACTTTATAACTGTAGTAAATAAGAAATACTGAACTCTAATTTAGGTTATGTTCTTAGTTATAATCCAGCATATAATTTATACCATAATCTAGACTATCAGAGTATAAAACTATAATCCAGACTAGAAATTTAACTGTAATCCAGACCAGAGATTTTTAATATAGTTCAGACTAGAGTTTATATAATAAACCAGGCTATAGACTGAACTATGTCTGAGACTAGGGATTGAATTATAAACCAGACTATAGACTCAACGACAAGTCAGACTATAGACGGAATTATATTTAAGTATACTGACACTGGATTATAATATTGACTAGAAACTGAACTGTAATACAGACTAGAGTTTGTGCTATAAATCAGACTATTCACTGAACTATAATCCAAATTAGAAGTTGAACTATAATTTAAACTACAAGCTTATCTATTATTCAGACTAGAGACTAGAGTCTTTATACTTCAGTCTAAAAACTAAACTATAATCCAGAGTATTGAATAAACTATAATTTAGACTACAGTCTGAACTAAAAACCATAATACAATTTGAACTATAATCCAGTCTAGAAATTCAAATAAAAACCAGACAAGAGATGAACTATAATCTACACTAAACCAGACTATAAACAGAATTATGGTTCAGAGTAGAAACTGAATATAAGTGAAACCTGAAACTAAAATCTATTCAGGCCGAGACTAGAATCTGTCTACCATCCATAGTATAGACTAAATTAAAATCTAAACTAGATAATAGATTATAAACCAAAATAGGTTCTAAACTATAATTGAGACCAGAGACTAAACCATAACATAGACTACATACTGAATAATAAATATGATTATGGTCTGAAATATAATCCAGACTAGAGTTTGAGCTATAAACCAGACTATAGAATGAATTACTATAAAGGCTGCACTATACTACAGACTAGAGGCTGAATTATTGAAAAAGATGAGGAACTGATCCTATGATCTAGACTAGGGACTGAACCATAATGGAATCTGAGATTTTACTGAAATTCAGACTGCAAACAGAATACAGAATACTGACTGTCGACTGTAATACAATTCGAACTAATAATACAATCTTAATATCGAACCATTAACTAGATAAGGCACTGATCTATAATTCACAAAGAAGACCCATCTTTAATCCTACAAACTGAACTACAATTCAGATTAGAAACTACACTATAATCAGCCTAAAGGCTTAAATATGGATCGCAATTGAAAATTAACTATAATTAGGATCAGAGACTGAACAGTAACCCCGTCCAGAGACTTAACTGAAAGCTAATCTATACTAGAAACTAGAATATAGAACTCTTAACTGAAATCTTCACTATAAAGTCTTAAAGCCCATTAAGGAGACAATCAAAAATTCCCTAAATATTTTAAATTTATTGTAGTACATATCCCAAACAATTATCACGTTTTTTGCTCCCTTCTTCACTTCACTTCACTTTTCATTTCCTTTCCCTCCTTTCTAACATATCTGATATTTTAAAAATCCTCCCAAGAGAAGAAAAATCTCCTAATTATCCTTAAAGATAAACGACTCTAAAATAAAACTCCTTCCATGTTGAAGATAAGAAATATGACATAATTTTTCCATATTGTATTTGTATGTATATGATTTATTTAAATAGAAACAAATACTCAGCATGTTCAACATCCTGCCACTATATCCGGTTTTTCTTAAACTTTTTCATAAAACTCCACCAGCATATAAATCACACCCAATTTTTCCTTGTTTTTTATTTTATTTTTGTTAGCACTTGTTAGTTAAAATTATTCTAGTTTTTTTATTCCCCAATATTTGTTATACAAAAAAGGAAAATAAAACAACTAAAATCTACTAACATCTCGAGCAGACGAGACAAAAAAAAAGGAAAAAAATTCTTTTCGTTAACAAGACAATGAAATTCCTTTACAACAAAAAAAAAAATAAAGTAAAACTGATTTTATTCCAAAACTTAAAAGTTGGCTGTTTGCTGTTCTACATGCAATTTGGTATGTAATTCTCTATATTTCATACCCCATTTTCATGGTTGATGACATTTTCGTTGGAATCCCAAATAGAAGGGGAAACAGGGGAAATGGGGAGGTAAGAGCAAGACCTAAGACACAAAATTTGTTATTTAAGGCCAAGAAAATGTAATTGAGCCAGGAAAACATACGCGTTTAAAATCGAAATAAAAAATAAAGTTTAAATGCAAATCATTTGAAGATGAAGTTAAATGGAACGTGTTCATGTAGAAGTTCTATTATGTTCTTGAAAGAAATTGGAGTAAAAGGAATGAAAAAATGTCAAAAAGAAAATTTGTTCTAAAGCTAAACCGTAGACTCCTCCATAAAAAGTCTCATAGACAAACTATTCATCCAGACAAAAGAAATAAACAAAGCAGGGCGGTATTTAGAATAGACTTGAGATTACACTCCTAAGACTATTACCTAGACTAGAAACTAAACTAAGATCATATCAAGATTTAAGCTATGATATAGAATCAAGACTTGATATAGTCCAATCTGAAAACTTGGCAATTGCCCAGGCTAGAATAAATATTACAGTTCCAGCCATTTTTAAACAAAAACAAGACTACTAATTCTAACATAGACCAGGCTATAGACTATAACATAGACTAGAATAAAGTCCAGACTATAGACTAGAATATAGTCCAGACTATAGACTAGAATATAGTCCAGACTATAGACTAGGATATAGTCCAGACTATAGACTAGGATATAGTCCAGACTATAGACTAGGATATAGTCCAGACTATAGACTAGGATATAGTCCAGACTATAGACTAGGATATAGTCCAGACTATAGACTAGGATATAGTCCAGACTATAGACTAGGATATAGTCCAGACTATAGACTAGGATATAGTCCAGACTATAGACTAGGATATAGTCCAGACTTTAGACTAGAATATAGTCCAGACTTTAGACTAGAATATAGTCCAAACTATAGACTAGGATATAGTCCAGACTATAGACTAGAATATAGTCCAGACTATAGACTAGAATATAGTCCAGACTATAGACTAGAATATAGTCCAGACTATAGACTAGAATATAGTCCAGACTATAGACTAGAATATAGTCCAGACTATAGACTAGAATATAGTCCAGACTATAGACTAGAATATAGTCCAGACTATAGACTAGAATAAGCCAGACTATAGCTAGAAATAGTCCAGACTATAGACTAGAATATAGTCCAGACTATAGACTAGAACATAGTCCAGACTATAGACTAGAATATAGTCCAGACTATAGACTAGAACATAGTCCAGACTATAGACTAGAATATAGTCCAGACTATAGACTAGAATATAGTCCAGACTATAGACTAGAATATAGTCCAGACTATAGACTAGAATATAGTCCAGACTATAGACTAGAATATAGTCCAGACTATAGACTAGAATATAGTCCCAGACTATAGACTAGAATATAGTCCAGACCTATAGACTAGAATATAGTCCAGACTATAGACTAGAATATAGTCCAGACTATAGACTAGAATATAGTCCAGACTATAGACTAGAATATAGTCCAGACTATAGACTAGAATATAGTCCAGACTATAGACTAGAATATAGTCCAGACTATAGACTAGAATATAGTCCAGACTATAGACTAGAATATAGTCCAGACTATAGACTAGAATATAGTCCAGACTATAGACTAGAATATAGTCCAGACTATAGACTAGAATATAGTCCAGACTATAGACTAGAATATAGTCCAGACTATAGACTAGAATATAGTCCAGACTATAGACTAGAATATAGTCCAGACTATAGACTAGAATATAGTCCAGACTATAGACTAGAATATAGTCCAGACTATAGACTAGAATATAGTCCAGACTATAGACTAGAATATAGTCCAGACTATAGACTAGAATATAGTCCAGACTATAGACTAGAATATAGTCCAGACTATAGACTAGAATATAGTCCAGACTATAGACTAGAATATAGTCCAGACTATAGACTAGAATATAGTCCAGACTATAGACTAGAATATAGTCCAGACTATAGACTAGAATATAGTCCAGACTATAGACTAGAATATAGTCCAGACTATAGACTAGAATATAGTCCAGACTATAGACTAGAATATAGTCCAGACTATAGACTAGAATATAGTCCAGACTATAGACTAGAATATAGTCCAGACTATAGACTAGAATATAGTCCAGACTATAGACTAGAATATAGTCCAGACTATAGACTAGAATATAGTCCAGACTATAGACTAGAATATAGTCCAGACTATAGACTAGAATATAGTCCAGACTATAGACTAGAATATAGTCCAGACTATAGACTAGAATATAGTCCAGACTATAGACTAGAATATAGTCCAGACTATAGACTAGAATATAGTCCAGACTATAGACTAGAATATAGTCCAGACTATAGACTCCCCGCAGGGGTATTCTCAGGAGAGAATAACGGGGAGTAACGCCCCCGCGGACCCTAGTTATGGCAGGATGGAGAGCGTGCCAAAATGGGTACATGTGCTCAGTGAAGTCCTGTAACAGGGCGAGCGGATACCGCCCTTACATAGGTATCCCACCACAAAAGTGCCCTCAAGAGAGGTAAGGATTGGAGAGTGACGACTCCGTGGTTTCTTTAGTCGTATGAATAAGTTTAAAAAGAAGATAATAAAACCCTGCTGAAAGGCATTAAGATCAAGTCCAGTACGATCTTAATCATGGTATTTCTGGAAATAATGGTTTGGAATAGACGCTAAATGGGCTGACGGTTGTGGTATTCTGGGACTTCAGTACGTAGGAGTGAAATTTTACGGAAATGGCTTCCAGGCTAATGCCACAACTGCCTCCGTCCCGTTAAAACTTGGCAGGTCTCAAGGTACGTTCGATAATTGTCGCCGTTAGGTTGGTGGTACAGGTTCGGATGTAATTTTTCCCCGATTAACGCGGATCTGGCTCTGGCTTTGGGTCTCATAAGGACCCCTTGTCAACCCTCGCATGGCCTCACTGCTTGCAAAGATAACCATGGGATCACAACGCGACTGTACAACGATTTGAGATAGCGGCTTTGAGTTGGGACCAAATAGAAAAGATAATGAATATCAACCAAAACAATCAAACTGGAGCAGAATCTACAGGTGAAGCAGATAACCCTTTAAATAAAAGTGTGTTTACGGCAAGAACACCGAAACGGAAAACAGAGCAAATAGTAGAAGAAAATTGCAGAAAAACTGTCGGCTCTGACGCATTTAGGCGACTTGGAGACTTATATCTTCTCTGATGGATTTTGTAAAAACGAAGAATAATGTACACCACAGTATTAAGGAGCAAGTTCGAAAAATAAGGGTGACATACAACGAGGCATCCGATGTATTGCAAGAAAAAAAGGAAGATTCCCTTAGGAAACAGGAGCAGGCAACTCAAACGTCACCGGGCGTTTCAAAAAGTAGCTCAATGACTATAAAAAGGACAAGGGACCTCAGTGAGGATATTCCCAGAATGACGCCAAATAAGAGAAAAAAACAATCGACGGAACCAAGGGAGGTACCAATTGATAACAAGACTTCCGAAATTTCAACACTGCCCGTATGGACGAAAGTTAAAAGCAGAAAGTCGTTACCGAGAAAGAAGAATAGGCCAAATGCATTGATTATTGCAGCGAACGGAGAGTCTACATATGCAGATATTCTCAGGAAGATAAAATCAGACTCAACTCTGAAGGATCTGGGGGAGAGCGTTCAGAGAATTCGTAGAACTCAGAAAGGAGAGTTGATATTAGAGATGAAGAGTACCAGCAATGAACAGACTGGAAAATTCAACGAACTGGTAGGAAAAACTTTAGAAGGGGAAGCCGAAATTCGATCTAAAATTAGTGAGACTCTCATCGAGTGTAGAGATCTGGATGAGATAACAACAGCTAAGGATATATGCATGGCACTAAAGGAGCAGTTTGAAATCACTAACTGGGAGGAAAGTGTGGTGAAAAATATTCGCAAAGCCTATGGAGGTACTCAAATAGCAAAAATTTGTCTACCGGATGCAGTCGCCCGAAAAGTGCTGGAAGTGGGAAAAAATGAAGGTCGGATGGACAGTATGTAGGGTGCGCGAGCCAGTAGTACTCAAGAAATGTTTTAGGTGTTTGGAATATGGACACATAGCCGGAGATTGTAAAAGTGCAGTAGACAGATCAAGACTATGCCGTAAATGTGGTGTAGCGGGTCACATTGCAAGGATTTGCACAGCGAACCCGAAATGTATGTTTTGCGTCGACAACGGGGAGACAGAAATTGAACATATAGCGGGTAGTGGCAAATGTCCGGTATTTAGGAAAGCACTTAGCCTCAATAAAAGATGAAGATCATCCAGCTGAATCTGAATCATTGCGCAGCGGCTCAGGACCTACTCAGTCAGACAATTCGTGAAATGGGTATTGACCTGGCAATAATATGCGAACAATATAAGGACTTGGCGACTGGAGTATGGGAAAAGGATACATCGGGAAAAGCGGCAATATGGACATGTGGAAACTATGCTTTTGAGAAATCGATGAAGAATCCCCAAGAGGGTTTCGTAAGAGTTAAGTTGAAGGGAATCTACTTCTATAGCTGCTACATATCACCAAACACCTCGCTGGAGGAATTTGGAATTTTCGTGGACAAACTGGTTGAGGACGCGTCCGAACATGAGCCTAAAATAATAGGCGGAGATTTTAACGCTTGGTCGATCAACTGGGGATGTAATTCAACTAATTCAAGAGGACGACTGCTGATGGAGGCATTTTCGAGACTAGACATGGTTCTGGGAAACACGGGAGAATCCCAAACCTTTCGAAGGGGCGAAACTGGATCGATAGTCGATTTAACCTTTATGAGTCCAATACTTTCGAAGGGTCATAGATGGTACGTTAGTGATCATTATACGCACAGCGACCATCAGGCAATCATACTCACGGTGGAATATGGGACCCAATTGAAGAACTTTAGAGGAATACTTCGGACAAATGGATGGGCGCAGAACAAGATTGACACTGAGGTATTCCTGCAAGAATTTGTAGAACGGATAAGGCTGATAACTGCAACTCTGGATAAGGTCGCATATATTACAGATACGTTAAAAAAGGCATGTGACGCTTCCATGCCAAGAAGGATTCGATCGGATAAAAGGAAACCGAACTACTGGTGGAACCCGGAAATAGCAACACTTCGAAGGGAATGTCTAAAAGCAAGACGGATTTTTCAAAGGAGAATAACGGTATCAGAAGCAAACGTTTTCCGAGAAGCATATCATCGGGCTAGACGCAACCTCCAGAAAGCAATAAAGATGAGCAAGAGGGAGAGTTTTAAGAAATTATGTAGAGAGATCGATCAGAATCCATGGGGAGATGCATATCGCGTGGTAATGTCACGTCTAAGGGGCCAATGGTCACCACATCTAACGTGCCCAAGACTCCTCAGAAGAATAGTGGAGACCTTATTTCCAAAAGGGATGACACATCGAGAAATCATAGCGTTTAATGGAGAGTTCATAGAGGAAGTTTCAGCGGATGAGATATTGCGGATTTGTCCCAAAATAGGCGATAAAAAGCTCCAGGTATGGACGACGTGCCAAATAAGGCACTTAAGATGGCGTTAAAGAAAAAACCAGAAATATTTGCCGAAGTGTTCAATGACTGCCTAAGGAGAGGTCTATTCCCGAAGATTTGGAAGAAACAAAAATTAGTCCTGCTACCAAAACCCGGGAAAACAATTGGAGAGCCATCATCCTATAGACCTATTTGTTTACTGGATACAATAGGGAAAGTTTTGGAGAGAATTATATATAATAGATTATTGCCAGCTGTGGAGAGAGCAAATGGTCTATCAGAGAGGCAGTATGGATTCCGAAAGAATAGATCAACGATTGATGCAATTGACAGTGTTGTTAGAATGGCCAGGGAGGCAATAGAGGCAAAAGGTTCACGCAGAAGATACTGTGCGATAGTAACTTTAGATATTAAAAATGCATTTAATAGTGCAGGTTGGAATCATATTATGATGGCTCTCGAAAACCTAGAGGTTCCAGATTATTTGAGGAGTATAATCGGCGACTACTTTAGGGATAGAACACTGTGGTATGATACCGACGAGGGCACACGGTGCTACTGGACCTCGGCCGGAGTGCCTCAGGGCTCGGTTCTTGGACCGTTGTTGTGGAACGTGATGTACAATGGTATCTTGGAATTGCATATACCTGAGGAATCTACGATTGTCGGATTTGCTGACGATATTGCCGTCGTGGTACGTGCAAGATATATTGACGAGGTTGAAATGTATACAAACGATACAATAAGGATCATTAAAGAATGGCTGAAAAAAGCCGGACTAGAACTAGCTGACCATAAGACGGAAGCAGTACTAGTAAGTAACTGCAAGAAAAGGGAAATATTAAATATTAAGGTTGGAAGGGAGATTATCAAGTCAAGCATGGCGATAAAATACTTGGGCATTATGATTGACGATAGGCTTAACTTCAGGGCCCATATGGAGTATGCTTTTAATAGGGCTGCCAAAGTGAATAGTGCACTTAGTAGAATCATGCCCAATGTTGGAGGACCACGACAAAGTAGACGGCTACTGATTTCTAGGGTTACATTGTCAATATTGTTATATGCAGCGCCTATTTGGGCGCGGTCCACAGGAGATACAACACGTAGGAACGTGTTATCACTTTTCAGACAGAGTTGCCTACGGGTATGCTGTGGTTACAGAACAATTTCACTGGAAGCTACCTGTGTAATAGCCAGTCTTATTCCTTTCGACCTGGCTGCAGACGAAGTTCTTAGGATATATGAGAACAAAAGAGAGCATCCTGAAGGCAATAAAAGAGAAAGGAAGCAACAACAACGCGACAGAATATTAGCAAACTGGCAAAGGAGATGGCAGAGTACTCTGAAAGGGCGATGGACGCATAGATTAATACCGGATATAAAAACGTGGATAGAACGTGGACATGGGGAGGTGAACTACCACCTAACTCAATTTCTTTCAGGACACGGAGGATACAGAAGCTATCTGTATAAGATAGGATATGACGAATCTCCAAACTGTCCGATATGCTTGGAAGTAGAGGATGCTGAACATGTCGCATTTCGATGCCCCAGATTTGAAAACCTAAGACGTACACTGGAGTGTGAATCTGGGACGAGTGTTGATGCGGATAACATAATAAGAGTAATGATTTCTTCTGAGGGTAATTGGAATTCGGTTAACCGGTTCATTACCCAAATAAACCTTGCGTTGGGTTTGGAGGAGAAGAGGCGAAAGGGAGAAAGAGAGAATAGGATAATTGAGGTAGCTTAAATGCTAACCAGTCCCGCGAAGTAATACTTAAAGGCAGTTCCGCGGGACATTTATGGTGTTGACGATGGAGGTGGTTTTAGTCAGTAAAAATCCGACATAACCACATGGTACCTTTTGAAGGTTTCCACCTCCAATATAAAAAAAAGACTATAGACTAGAATATAGTCCAGACTATAGACTAGAATATAGTCCAGACTATAGACTAGAATATAGTCCAGACTATAGACTAGAATATAGTCCAGACTATAGACTAGAATATAGTCCAGACTATAGACTAGAATATAGTCCAGACTATAGACTAGAATATAGTCCAGACTATAGACTAGAATATAGTCCAGACTATAGACTAGAATATAGTCCAGACTATAGACTAGAATATAGTCCAGACTATATACTAGAATATAGTCCAGACTATATACTAGAATATAGTCCAGACTATATACTAGAATATAGTCCAGACTATAGACTAGAATATAGTTCAGACTATAGACTAGAATATAGTCCAGACTATAGACTAGAATATAGTCCAGACTATAGACTAGAATATAGTCCAGACTATAGACTAGAATATAGTCCAGACTATAGACTAGAATATAGTCCAGACTATAGACTAGAATATAGTCCAGACTATAGACTAGAATATAGTCCAGACTATAGACTAGAATATAGTCCAGACTATAGACTAGAATATAGTCCAGACTATAGACTAGAATATAGTCCAGACTATAGACTAGAATATAGTCCAGACTATAGACTAGAATATAGTCCAGACTATAGACTAGAATATAGTCCAGACTATAGACTAGAATATAGTCCAGACTATAGACTAGAATATAGTCCAGACTATAGACTAGAATATAGTCCAGACTATAGACTAGAATATAGTCCAGACTATAGACTAAAATATAGTCCAGACTATAGACTAGAATATAGTCCAGACTATAGACTAGAATATAGTCCAATCTATAAATTAGAATATAGTCCAATCTATAAATACAGACTAAAATATACACTGGAATATAATATATGGTCCAAAAACTAAGTTAGAGTTTAGTAACGAAACTTAAGTAGAGTTTAGATTAAAACTAAAACTAAGTTAAATTACATTTTAGAGACAAATTTGGAAAAAATATTTAAAAAATATACTGGACTCAAGTTTGTAGGCTAAAATAGAGTCTTGTTTAGAGACTAAACACTCTAGTTTAGTTTAGAGACGAAAGTAGTCTCTAGCTCAGAGACTAAACTAGACTCTTGTTTAAAATCTATGCCGGTTTCAAGTTTAAAAATTAAACTAGTCCTATTTCAATTTAAAGTTTAAACTACAGTCTTGCTTTTGAACTGAACTACAGTCTCGTTTAGAGTGAAAACCAGAGCCAAATCAGGAAATTTTTTTCTGATTTCATCTCCACTTATTTTTCCATTTCGTTCTACTTTTACATACACAACTGTTAATCATTAACTATCTACATTTCCAAACATGTTATTTCTTCATACATTCTCATCCTTATTTCCGTTTTCTCCAAAGGGAACCGGAATTCATGTGCAGGCAATTTTTTTATATTTTAATGATACTGATTTTTCTTATACAGAAAAAAATGATAATAATCCAGCAGCTAAAAAGGCAGTTACAGACAAAAAAAGGCACAGGACACCTAAACCAATTTTTGCTTGTATTAATATGCAATTGTATGTATGTGTGCTAAGTGCCTGCTGTTTAAATACAACGAAATGGCTGCTGGTGAGTCTTGTTCCATCTGGTTTAATGTTCGTTACAGCTTGTGTTTTTCTTTTTGTGTTTCACAATTTCTGTTATATTCAGATTAAAACTGAATATTTTTGTTAAGGAAAAGTTTTTCTTTCTTTTCGATTGTTGTTGTTGGTGGATGGGATGTAGGCATAAATATTTGGAGAAACTTTTTTTTGTGCCTTTCCCGGTTATTGTTCAGCATTTAAGAAGAATTATCCCATTTGTATATGGGAAAAAAAGGAATAAGAAAGGAACCTTAAGTTGTTTTGTGTTCGGGATAAAAATTATGATTTATTGGAAATCGATAAAAATAAAAAGCAAATAAAAACAAAAACAATGATAATTCCCTTTTTCCTTTTTATAAATTAAGGAAACAAAAACTGCATTTTCAAGGAAGTAAAGCAAATAAAGGAAATAAACATTTCAAAATAACATCCGGGAAATAGTTTTTTCTTACATAAAAACTTTTTAAATTTTAACAAAATTAATGCAAAGGAGTAAAATTTTTAGCAAAAGGACTATTAAAATTCATTAAGTTTTATTTTAAAATCTCTATCTTCTTCTTATGCTCTTCCTTTAGAAATTTCTGGAGTTTCAAATTCACCCTGCCCATCAAAATTCACCACCTTCCGTTTTTTCTTTCTTCAGACAAAAACCAGGATATTTTTTCTCTTTTTAATGCTGACATTAAGTAGTCCTTATGACACCATTTCAGCTATGACCTGCGCATGTCTGAAAACTTCCTTATCGCTTTCAATTAAGAGAATTTCTATTTAATCGCAACAATATTGAAAATGTTAAAAACCTACAGCCGAAGCACTTTTTTTGAATTGTCCCGTTTTTCTTTTGAGGCAACAAACTGGTGGCATATGTTTTGTACAATTATAAATGAGAGCACAGGGACACTTTGTGTCATGTAATTTCATTAATAAAAGGAAAACCTGACAAATTTAATAAAATGGAGCAAATGTTGTTGGCCGTTAATTAAAACGTTTTAATTTTAAGTGTAATAAAAGGAAATTTTGTATTGAGAATAAAAAGGAATTTCTAACGTGTTAAAAAGGAATTTGTATTTGATGGGTACTAAATTTAGTTAAAAGAAATAATAACAAAGACTAGATAGACTAAAGACGTTATTAACGACTAAATTGTGCACCTGAAAGTTATAGTTCTGTTTTGTGTGATTTTTAGTTGAGCTTTAGTTCAGTTTTAGTTCAGTTGTAGTTAAGTTCTATTTCAGTTCTAGTTCAGTTCTAGTTTAGTTCTAATTCAGTTCTGGTTCAGTTTTAATTCAGTTCTAGTTCAGTTCCAGTTTAGTTCTTATTCAGTTCTAGTTCAGTTTTAGTTCTAATTCAGTTCTAGTTCAGTTCTAGTTCAGTTCTAGTCCAGTTCTAGTTCAGTTCCAGTTTAGTTCTAATTCAGTTTTAGTTCAGTTCCAGTTTAGTTCTAATTCAGTTCTAGTTCAGTTCCAGTTTAGTTCTAATTTAGTTCTAGTTCAGTTCTAGTTCAGTTCCAGTTTAGTTCTAATTCAGTTCCAGTTCAGTTCTAGTTCAGTTTTAGTTCAGTTCCAGTTTAGTTCTAATTCAGTTCTAGTTTAGTTTTTATTCAGTTCTAGTTCAGTTCCAGTTTAGTTCTAATTTAGTTCTAGTTCAGTTCTAGTTCAGTTCCAGTTTAGTTCTAATTCAGTTCCAGTTCAGTTCTAGTTCAGTTTTAGTTCAGTTCCAGTTTAGTTCTAATTCAGTTTTAGTTCAGTTCCAGTTTAGTTCTAATTCAGTTCTAGTTCAGTTCCAGTTTAGTTCTAATTTAGTTCTAGTTCAGTTCTAGTTCAGTTCCAGTTTAGTTCTAATTCAGTTCCAGTTCAGTTCTAGTTCAGTTTTAGTTCAGTTCCAGTTTAGTTCTAATTCAGTTCTAGTTTAGTTTTTATTCAGTTCTAGTTCAGTTCCAGTTTAGTTCTAATTCAGTTCCAGTTCAGTTCTAGTTCAGTTTTAGTTCAGTTCCAGTTTAGTTCTAATTCAGTTCTAGTTTAGTTCTAGTTCAGTTCTATTTCTGTTCTAGTTCAGTTTTAGTTCAGTTCCAGTTTAGTTCTAATTCAGTTCTAGTTCAGATCTAGTTCAGTTCTAAATCAGTTCTATTTCAGTTCTAGTTCAGTTCTATTTCAGTTCTAGTTCATGTGAAAAGGCCCTAAATTATGAGGGCCAACTATATATAAAATACTTTTTCTAATATTAAGCCTTCAAGAAAGGATCTTCTTCAGATTTTCTATAACTTAAATATATTTATATAATTTTATATACCTACAAAGTATTTTTAGTTTTGTTAATAAAAAATTTATAAATTTCAGTCTTTCATACTTTCAATATTTATATAACTGGGTGGGGTATGAAGAAAATACTACCAGATTCTTCTATCAGAAGGGAGAATAAAACCCACCTTTATCTACCTGGTGCCTTTTGATAAATCTAACTAACAAGGACATTAAAATCGCGTTTGTACATAGAACATTGGTTGGTAGTCCTGAATCACACTACCTCCAACCTCCAAAATGAATACATCAGTCTTTTGCAAAAACAAGTTAAAGCAAAAACATTGAAAGGAGGAAATGAAAAAAGAATCCTCTTTATTGAGCATATTTTGTCATGATCCACCATATTTATGGTGGCACCCGCCTAAATACAAGTCTTTTTTTCTGTATTCATACATCTGTATTGAATTTTGTTGCCTCTTAAAAATTTTAGGCTTTTTTTGTTGCTGTTTTTTTTGAGAAATTTGTTCATGTTATTTTGGAGGGAATTTGCAAAGAAGACTGACATTAAATCTATAGAATTTTTTATTTTTTGTTTGTTAGAGAAGAGTACCAACGTAGTCGAATGTCTTTTTTTAAATGTAGTAGTTGGTATGATTGTATGTGTTTGTGTGAGTGTAAATATTAAGTAAGCTTTTGTACGCCTTTGAAGAGGAACTAAATTGAAAAACAGAAAAAGAAGAAGAAAATTTTATGATAAATCATTTAGTACTTTTCACTCTTCAATATTTCTTTTTTGCATTTGGTCCCTTTTTTTTAATAAAAGAAAATAAATAAATTTTAAATTAAGGAGAAAAATGGGATCTACTGAGAAATTGGTACGACTACAAATTTATGCATTGATAGTCATATTAACCGAATTCAAAACTGTGCTAAAAATGAGTTAGAACTGAATTAGAACTGAACTAGAACTGAACAAGAACTGAACTAGAACTAAACTAAAACTGAACTAGAACTTAACTGACACTGAACAAGGACTGAATTAGAACTGAACTAAAGCTCAACTTGTACCGAATTAGAAGTGAACTAGAGTTTAACTAGAACTGAACTTAAACTGAACAAGAAGTGAACAATAACTGAACTAGAACTGAACTACAACAATATTAAATAAACAAGATCAGAAAAGAACTAGAACAGAACTAAAACAGAATTAAAACACAACCATAACAGTACTAGATTTCTACTAAAACAAAACTATTACTAAATTTGAGCTGAACTTGAATTACCCTTGAAATGGCCTTGAATTCAACCATAACTGGAACTGGATTCTAAAAAGAACTAAACTTGAACTTTATAAATTTATATTTTTTAGCGTAATTTTCATGTTCATATGACCATAATATTTGCCTTTTTATTTACAATTTTTTGTGCTTATTTAGCATCCTTTAAAAGATCTAAATAAATAATTTAAATAAAAATTTCAAGGAAAAACATGAATTTACATTTTTCTAAAATAAATTGATATTTTTCGTTTATTGAAAATTAAATTGCTTTAACAGTCAATTAATAATAACTAAAAGGGACACGTAGCTGCATGATTTATTAACATTTTCAGACTATAAAAAACTTAGAAAAAAATAATGTTTTTAACTGGAAAATTGGATAAATTTAAAATGTCGAGGTACACAAATATGACGACAAAAATGGGGAGATATTTAATCTGGAGTAAAGGAAAAGGTTGACATTTTTACTTTTATTATTAAAATTAAACATTTATTTTAATTAGACTCGATTTATTGAATCAAACTAAAAATTGACTTATTTCAGTCCATAGCATTTTTCATAGCAGCTGATAAGCAAATATTAACTAAATTAAACAATTTACTTATGAAATTAGTCTGAATGAATAATTTAATGAAAATAACAAATATTTATTCCTTCTATTGTTTCATTATGCCCTCCAACACCATTTTATTATATTCACTTTGTCATGCCGTGTGTAACACTAAAAAGGAATTATCTCCGATTCTAAACGCTCACATCAATAAAAACTGATAGGGCTCAATGAAATTTGACCCGAGTATTTCTTTTAATATCTAAGAAGTTTCCTATTATATACCACCAAAATCGGTTCAGTTTATTAAGAGATATAGACCGATATCTAAGGCAACCTCTAAACTCAAGCGAGGAACTTTCGTAAAGTTGTCAATTATTAAACGACAATTTAGAATGAAATCTTGCTATAATGCTTAGTTTTATATATTTCATTATCACTCCAAAAATCGTCAAAATCGCTTCAGTGGGAAAAAATTATAGCCAAAAATATATAACTGATTTTATGACTCCATTAAGTATTTCTGTCTTATTTTTAAGAACAACGTTTATATATTGTACACGTTTGCATGTATGTACGAAACATAAAGTATTTACTTCAAATGCATTTGTAGTGAAGGGTATTGAAGATTCGGCATAGCCGAATATATCATTTTTAATTGTTTTTTTTCTTTTATTAACTTTTAGTTTAATTATGTCATTCCAACAATATTACGTTTAATTTACTTGATTTTATAATCAAAATAATAATTATTATTTCATTCTTTATTGATTTTATTTATTTATTTTTCTCTGTGGTCGTTTTGTTTACAAAAAAAGCAAAAAAATTATAAACAAAAGTTTAAAATTTATTTACATTTTTGTTATTGTTTTTGTATGACGACAACACCTGCTTTAATAAGAAGTCAAATGTAATAAAATATATAAAATATTAAATAAATAATTAAAAAAAAAATTAAATAAACAATGAATGTGCAATGTTAAGAAAATATTACGAAATAAAAATACAGTGAAGGGCAAAATTTTGCACAAAAAGGACAAAATTAAAGCACTCATATTCAAATCAAACAAAAAGCTAAAGAAAAAATTAGGTAAAGGAAAACTAAAATACAATTAAGACTAAACAGTAAACTTATATCTAGACTATAGTCTATGATATAGCCTCTTCTAAAATCTAGTGTATATTCTAAAAGTTAGGTTATAGTCTATCCTACAATCCATATTATAGTCTAAAATCTTGTTTGTATTTTAGACCATAGTCTATGCTAAAATGTAGATTTTACAGAATTGCTGCAATCTATAATGTATTGTATGGTCTATGATGTCTAGTCTTTTATCTAGACTATGATCACTTATATAATCAAGATTATAGTTTAAATTATAATATTGACTATATATTCCAGACTATAGACCAGTCTATATTCTAGACTATAGACTATTCTACAATCTTGACTATAGTCTAGTCTATTATCATGACTATTATATAAACCGAACTAGTTTTTATTTTAGACTATAGCCTTGTCTATGCCATAGCCCTATATATAGTCTATATACTATAGTCTTTAATCGGTACTATAGTCCAGTCTTTAATTCTGAATATTATTTAGTCCATAATCTGGACTATAATCTAATCTTTAACTGGACTGTAATCAAGTCTAAAATATAGAATAAGGAGTGAGATCGAAAAATTCTTAACATACATATATGTTAGCGTAAAAATTTTTTAATTTTAAGAGAAATAATTATTACAATTTACAAGAAAACTATATTTTTATAGTTTTAATCACTAGTGATGAAATCTTGAAGCTTTTTCGGAAACCCTGCCTTTAACGTTTTTATAGAGTTTTCCATCTCCGTTTAAAATCTTGGTTCTTCAATTTTATTTTAACAAGAGCCCACTATCTCACCACTGGTCTTAGCTTGCGGCAGTTTAGAGGACTTGACTATCTTGGTACAAATACCACTTATTGGTTCATGTACCTTCTTTATCAGGATACCAAGTCAAAAATGATTGGACACATTATCAAGTCTTATGTTGTAATTTTCAGTATTAAAGGAGCCCATTGTTTTTTCCCGCAACTTTATGAAATTTTGACAACATTTGGATCCTAAACTTTTCTTTAACACCCCTCGAGCATCAGAAATATAAAATTTACCAGCAGTTGCAAAAATCTGCCAGTACATTAATTTTCTGATTCTTTTTGTACCAAATAGTTTGATCACTGAGGTAACCGAGTTGCTTTTCTACCGGGGTGTTGGGAGCTCTTTCGAAAATTTTTTCCATTTTTTGGCTTTAGAAACTCCTATGGTCCTCATGGTGTTTCTAAAGCTTGAACCAGGTTTTATATCAATGAACAAGTACTCCTGGTACTGTTTAATTGGAACATTGGAAGCAGTTTGACGGTAGACCTTTTAATAGCTCTTGTAGGACCAAATTGGGTTTTGAAGAAAATATTTAATAAATTTCAATTTAGTATGGACTTTTTTCGAATCAATCATTTTATTGAGACTTACAATATACTAATTTGTCTCACATTAAACATTATAACTGACATGTTTTACAAATATAATTTCTTCAAAAAATCTTGGGTTAAAACTTTTAATGAAAAGAGAACTATTCAATCTCACTCCCTATATAGTCTAGCTTTTAACTTAGTCCAGCATATAACCTTCAATATATAGTCTATTCTATAATCTAGACTATAGTTTTCCCCTTAACATCTATTAATCTCGTTAATAACCTTATTTTTTCTCACATTTTATGATTATAACATTATTGTGTGATTGTGATTGTGATTTTTATTTACTTGACGCTGATGTATCATCACATCACATTACACAGTGCAGTTAATAAATAATTTATTTTCTTTTTCACATACACTCCCACACACTCACACCAAAACCAGACTAATACAAATAAACAATAAAATATAAACAATAAACAAACATTTACGTTGTAATATTTACTTGTTACTAAATTGTATTTGAAATTGTTTAAATGTAGAAAATTTATTGCCAACATTTCATTTCATCTCGTGATTCTGCTAAATGTTTGTGTAAATGTTTTAGTATTTTTACTCACAAAATAGGAAATAGAAAAATAAACAACAACAAAAACTAAAAATAAAAATATATTTAGCTGCAGCAACCGACAGCATCCATAGATTCATATATTATAGTCACACACAATAAAATTTATAGATTGTTGACATTTTTTACACTCATTCGCTCAAAAAAAAAAAAAAAAAAAACGGAAATAGATGTTTTATGTGTGTGTGTGAAATTGTAAAATGTTTATAGCGGTTATGGAAGAGTGTTAGGTTTTGTGGTAGCATGTGTTTGTATTGGTTATTTTGTGTAAACATGATAATTAATAATATCGTTTTTCATTTACTTTGGTTATTGAAATTAAATTTTTGAGGGATAAAGTGGTAGTCTAAGCTACGGAACAAGAGCTGAACTAGAACTGTACTAGAACTGAACCAGAACTGAACCAGAACTGAACATGAACTAAACTAAAACTGAATAAGAACTGAACTAGAACTGAATAAGAATTGAACTAGAAATGAACTAGAATTTAACCAGAACTGAATAAGAAATTTACTAGAACTGAACTAAAACTGAGCTAGAGCTGAACTAGAACTGAACTAGAACTGTACTAGAACTGAAAAAGAACTAAACCAGAACTGAACCAGAACTGAACTTGAACTGAACAAGAACTGAATAAGAACTGAACTAGAACTGAACAAGAATTGAACTAGAAATGAAATAGAACCGAACTAGAACTGAACTAGAATCAAACTAGAACTGAACTAGAATTGAACCAGAACTGAATAAGAAATTTACTAGAACTAAACTTGAACTGAAATAGAACTGAAGTAGAATTGAACTGGAACTGAACTTAAACTGAATTAAAATTGTACTAGAACTGAACCAGAACGGAGCTAGAACTGAACTTGAACTGAACTAGAACTGAACTTGAACTGAACCAGAACTGAACTAGAACTGAACTTGAACTGAATTAGAACTGAACCAGAACTGACTAAGAAATTTGCTAGAACTGAACTTGAACTGAAGTAGAATTGAACTGGAACTGAACTAAAACTGAACTAGAACTGAACTAGAACTGAACTAGAACTGAACTTGAACTGAACTAGAACTGAAGTAGAATTGAACTGGAACTGAACTAAAACTGAACTAGAACTGAACTAGAACTGAACTTGAACTGAACAAGAGCTGAACTAGAACTGAACTTGAACTGAACTAAAACTGAACTAGAACTGAATAAGAACTGAACTAGAAGTGGAAAAGAATTGAACTGAAACTGAATAAGAATTGAATTAGAATTGTACTAGAATCCAAAACCTCGACTAAGCTACAGTCCCTTTAATCGACTACAGTATATCGTCTCATTTGTTTTACTATATTTCCTGAAAAGCAAATAAAATCTTATATTTGACACAATAAATAAAAACTTTCTTATCAAAATTTCATTCTTTTGAAAATTTCATTATTAATTTGGCCCAAAAAAGGTAATATTGTCTTCGCTTAAGCATATTGCGGATTTATACCAAAAGTTAACTTTGAAACACCAAAAAAGTATGCAGCAAAAAAACCTATGTAAACAGGCCTAAATGTAGACTCTACTTGTTGTTTCTTTTTTTATATAAAGTTATAGAAAAGTTGCTGTTTTTTACAAAAAAAAAGAGAAAAGAGAGAAAACAATAAAGTAAAACCACAAAATAAACAAAAAATTTTTTTGTAGGTTTTGTTTCTTTATTGTATTTTGGGAGCAACAAAATAACACAAACAACGTGGAGAAGACGAAGGCTGAGTAGAAACTAAAAGACTTATAATTATTTTTTTTTTTTTTGTTTTTTTGCTCTATTGTTGACTTTTTCTAACGTCATTCACTTGACAGTCAACATCAAATTGAAAATGTTTTTTGGAGTTTTTATTAATCTAAAAATGAATTTTGTTTCAATTGTTTTGTCTACATTTTTGTTTTTGTTTGTTGTTTCTTTTTTGGAGGATTTTATTTTCCCCATTTAAGCCAATAATTGTTTTAGCTGAAATTGTGATTTTAAGTTCGTTAGACAAGTTTTCACAACAAAAATGATTTTAATTCATTAAAATTTTAGGCGTTTTTTCCACCCCAACATACAGTACAGTAGTGTTTGAAGAGGTTTTCTTCGTCTTGGGTTTGAGTTATTTTTATAAAAAGTAGAGTATAGCATACTTTGTGGCGTCTTGCTGATAACATTGTAAAAAGAAAGGAAACAATAGAAATTGAAATTATAATGAAAATTTTTGGTTTAGGATTTTTTTCAATTATAGAAAATTTCATAATGTGGCGGAGATGGAAAGAAACTTTAATTATCGCAAATAAAATAATAATTAAAAGTTATTAAAATCATAAAATATTAACAAAAACTTTTGCTGCATAATGTAAAGTGATAACTAAAAATGAAAATAGTTTTCCAAAAAAAAAAACTTTCTTTTATAAAAATTAGCTTTCATTATAAAACGACAAACTGCATCTTTGAACTTTCACCTTTCAAAAAATTTCTGTTAACTCTACAAGTCCTCATTAAATTTTAATGAAGCAATTAATTTAAAGCACAAGTTCATTAAAAATATTATGGTCACTTTAGTCCATTTTAACATTTCAGCACAAGTTTCCTCACAATTTTTTCACAAAAAAAATCTCAATTTAGAGTGAAAATAAACTTTTTCTTTCTGTCCAGTAAAATACAATTTTTTGAAATGACCACCAAACAGCCATTAAAGAAAACCTATCCCTCTCTTACTTTGGAGACCTTGACTTGGTGTTAAACTTTCAGTTTCTCTACTCTTCTCTATTTTTTGTTTCCATAACTCATTCCTTTTGCTGCAGTTGTTGAAACGTGGCACAATTTATGTCATTTAATAGTCAATGTGGGAGTTTAGTTGCTGTTTGCTTCGTGTTTATAGCAGACGAAGGCCATAAAACCATAAAATCTTATAAAATATTGTTTATATCAATTAATTAAAACAACAACTACAACAAGAAGTAAACAATAAAATAACCGAAAAAAAAACAAAATGATGTAAAAAACTTGGTCAAATTTTTTTGTTTTTGTACTCTAGTGGAAAAAAGCATGTATTTATTATGTTTATTTGTTGTTGTAAATTTTAGGTTACCCCTGGAATGTTTTTTACACCGATTCCAAAAGTACTTTTAATATCCACACTCTATGCTATACAATCCGGGATGAAATTTGTACTATAAACTGAACTGAAGTCTAGTCTACAATGTAAAATTAAATCAAGGACATAGTCTAGGCTAAAATCTAGACTCTAACACAAAGTAAAGTCTGGACCATAAACTAGACTTAAGTCTAAACTAAAATTTACACTTATTAAAAGCAAAAATATATACTTAAGTCTAGAATAATAATATAATCAAGGTTTAAATTAAGGCCAATCTAGTCTAAATTTTCCGAGGCTATAATCCAGGCCACTTTCGATTATTATCTGGACAAAAGTTTATTTTATAATCTAAACTAAAATCTTATTTTTAATCCTCAATAAAGTTCAGACTAAAATCTAGTTTGCACTATAGACTAAACTTAAATATATAATTCAGAATATATTCTAACCTCTACTCTAGACTAAAGTCTAGCAAAGTCTAACATATAGTACAAACTACAACTATCACCTGAACTAAGGACAAAATAATAATCCTAAATAATAACTATCCCATAATCTAGGCTGAAGTCTATACTAATCTAGACTAAATTGTAAACAGTTATGGAGAATAAAGTCTATGCTATTGTTTAGACTATAATCTAGACTAGTCAACATTTAAAAATAGATTAATTAGACTAATTAATTTAGACTTAAATCTAGACCATAATCTAGATTAAGGCTTAGACTAGAATCTAGACTAAAGCTTAGAAATTAATCTATACTAAAGTCAATGAAATAAGCTACACTAAATTCTAGACTATAATATAAACTATATTATAGTCTATAATCTAAACTAAAGCTGATTATATGATCTAGGCTATACTCTAGAATATAATCTAGATTTAAGTATGATTTGGACTAAAGTAACATAAATTATAAGACAAAATAAAATCTAAACCATAATCTAACTTAAATCTAGACTATAATGTAGACTATAATTTAGACTTAGGACCACACTATAATCCAGACTGAATACTAGACAATAACCTAGATTTAGTCTAGACTATTATCTAGTTTGAAGTCTGGACAATAATAGACAATAGTCTGAACTGTATCTTCTAGATAGTTTTCTAGATTTTCTGAACAGTTGTCTGAATATATAATAAATATGGACTAATTTATATCGATTCTATTCTAGTTATTTTCTAGTTCTATTTTAATTCTCTCCTAATTCTGTTCTAATACCCTTCTAGTTCTGTTCTAATTCTATTCTAGTTCTGTCCTAATTCTGTTTTAGTTCTGTTCTAATTCTATTCTAGTTCTGTTTTAATTCTGTTCTAATTCTGTTCTTATCCTTTTCTATTCTAATTCTGTTCTAGTTCTGTCTAGTTCTGTTCTAGTTCTGTTCTAGTTCTGTCTAGTTCTGTTCTAGTTCTGTTCTAGTTCTGTTCTAATTCTGTTCTTATTCTATTCGAATTCTATTCTAGTTCTGTTCTAATACTGTTTCTGTCTTAGTTCTGTTCTAATTCTGTTCTAATCTGTTCTAGTTCTGTTCTAGTTCTGTCTTAGTTCTGTTCTAATACTATTCTAGTTCTGTTCTAATTCTGTTCTAATACTATTCTAGTTCTGTTCTAATTCTGTTCTAATCTGTTGTAGTTCTGTTCTAATTCTGTTCTAGTTCTGTTCTAATACTGTTCTAGTTCTGTCTTAGTTCTGTTCTAATTCTGTTCTAGTTCTGTTATAATTCTGTTCTAATTCTATTCTAATTCTGTTCTAGTTCTGTTCTAGTACTGCTTTAGTTATGTTATAGCCCCCTTTAAGTTGTGGGCAAAAATCTGGTCACAACCTTTTTTTCAGTTGAGTTTTTAGTTTATTCGAAAATCTTCATTTAAAACTAAATTTCAATTGGAAACGGTGTTTTCCTTCTCATAAATTCAAATGAATACAATCCGCGTATAAAAAGTCTTGTAAAGCAATAAATTTAGGCAACGGCAGCCACAAACAACCCAAAGCAAGACCAACGAATAGTAGCGTCATCAGTAGGAATTACAGTTAATAGCAGAAAAAATAAAATAATTTTTATTAGTATAATCGTGTTGTGTCGTGTTAAAAAGTTTAAAGTTCAAAGTTAATTATGGATGGTTGGAGAAAAAGAATAAACAAACTCAGCTGCAGTGAAATCAAAATTAGCGAACAAGAAAAACAGTTGAATTTAAATTAAATTTTTAATAACAATTTGGTGAAAGTTTGAAAAAGAAAAAAAATTATGTTAAAAAAAATATTCTGAAGGGTCAATATTAAATATGGCAGCTGAAAAAGGTCACAGAAGAAGTGAAACGGAATGAGAAGGGAATGTATGCGAGGCTGATTAGCATATGCCTCCAATGTCATGAAGAGAGTAATGAGAATAGTACTACAGGAAGTAGTGGGTAATGCAGTCAATAGAGCAATAAGCATGTTTTATACATTACTCCCTGCATTACCCACTACCTTTTGTAACATAAATTAATTATTATCATTGAAAATAACATCATTATCTGTCTATTACTTTATATTTTCGCTCAATCCACTAACTCCTCTCTGTAACATCTTAATCTTACTAAACTCAGAAACTCTTTCTCAACTTTCTATTTTAACATTTTAATTACTTGTTAAGAAATATGGAACGTGTCTATAAACTTGTAAACTGATATGTTCGTTAAATGGGAAAAAAGTTTCAGAAATATATAACAGTAAATACGATAAACTTAAAAGTATGCAACAGTTAAAGGAACTTTTTAATGCTTTTTTAAACAACTTTTTCTGTTTACAACTCGTGCAAAATTGCAACAAACTAAAATAAGTTAAACGTACGCAACAACTTAACACATTTTGAAAGAGTGTTTTTTTCCTTTTCGATCTTTTTAGGAAAATAAGAAAATTTTGTTAACCCTTAATAAGCCACAAAATAGTTTTTTGAAAGCTTATTTAATATTAAGATGCTGAAAAATTAGTCAAAATAGAGTTTAAAATTTCAAATGATATGTAACAAGGTTGGGAATGAAATTCCCGAAAGGAATGGATTCCTTTTATCCTAAGGGGAAGAGTATTGACATTACAATTACTTTTAAATATTAACAACTGCAAAGATCGTTTTAGGTGGGAACCCCCAAAGCTCAATTACTATAAGATCACTGAACATTGCAAATAAGGTATAAGACCGCTGTTTCGATAAAATTTTAATCCGTATTGATTCAATTTGATCGGTATAAATCATACCGAAATCTATAACAAAGACTAAAATAGTATATATAGTATATAGACAGAAGTCTAGACCATTTCGTATCGGGAAGTTTTCAATTAAAAAAATCTGTAACATCGAATTTTTTGTAAATAATTCTGTAAATTTTGAACCGTTAAAGATACCTTGATGAAATCTCACATGGTTAGAGAAAAAATCTTCAGAGTACTCTTAGATCTGTGCAAGATCCTTTGAACAACATTCACAGAGTCCCCACAAATTTCGCGTTTTCAATTGACCATATTAATGTCATAGTTGGACGCAGGCCATTGCAGATATTAAACGGCATCTGGAACGGTTAACAAAAATAGTTCTGGCACAACTGAGATCGGAATGGAGCAATACATTTAATGTCTACGGGTCTCGTATTCACCGTGCCTTACAAAACCTTATTTCCTACATACAGAAGAAGCGTACAAATAATTAGAAATTTTAGAAAGCAAATAAAGGTAGATAGAGCTTTATTGTAGCTTTTTTATGCCCCAAGAATGAGCTCTTTGTTTACATGCGATTGCATCAAGTTTTCGATGAAATCAACCAAACACATTGAATGACTGAGATAACATGATGACTGAATCGCTTTTGCTGTTGGCAGCTTGACGCAATAAAGTTTGCCAACCATACGCTTTTAGGATTTAGTCCGGAACTGTTTCTGAAGTTACATCAGCTCTTATATGAGTTGCATCTTAACTAGATTAGAAAGCGGGGCTCATTGATCAGAAATAACATACGGAGTTTCATTCAACTGGCGGAAAATGTTGCTCTTGAGTCAAAAATACACTTGTTTCTATTGTTGTTAAGGTGACAATCTTTGGTCGATAAATTTCGGGTGATTTCGATGAGAAGAACCGAATGTCATGGGAATTAAGTAGGCTGTTACATCGACTTTGTAACTGAGACATTTTTCTAAACTGGCATTCTGAACATCAAGAAAGAATGTGGGAGAGTGATAAAGAAAGTATCTTATCAATTGTTTAGCATCCTCATTCCCACAAAATCTAAAAGAAGATTCAATCTCATGGCAAAGTGATCCATATTTGCTCGAGCTTAAAGTAATATCATTTGATATCTGACCCCTTAAAAAGTTGATTTATGATCAGAATTTTTATCGATCTTGCTCGATCATAAAGTGCATATATTTTCTGAGCTTAATGTCAAAAACACCTTGACCCATGATAAATTGATTCTGATTCTTTTATAAAGTATATATAAACTCATTTACTTAATGAGCTCTGCTTCGTCATTGCGGACGTGAGCATGTTTACAACAGACAGACGGACATAGCTAAATTGACTCATATTTTGATTTGATGCAAGAATACTTTATGGAGTCGTTAACAATTCCTTCTTAGCGTTACACACAGAATGACAAAGTGAGTGAAATCTATTCACCGCTTGTGGTAGTGAAATCATTTTATATAAGACTCAATAACACTTTATACAAAATGAAATTTGATCTGATTCATAGTATATTAAATGAAAAATATATGAGTATCGTAAAACTAATTCTACGAGGGTCGGTACATAATTCCCAAATACTGCATACTGCAATATAATGCCTGCTCATATTCCAGAATCTTCTAATAGAAGGTAGATCATAACGAATGTTTTAAAGTAATGAAGAGAAATCTAGATGGCGCTGTTTCAAAAATAAAAGATTTTCATGACTTCATGACATAATTGAAATTTTAATTAATATATACCCACCATTTACCCTTAAATAGTTTACTAAATGTAATATTTAAATTCATTTTCTAAAAGTTTATCATGTTTAAAATTAATTTTGAGACACATGCAAACTCTAAATAAAGTTATAGCAAATTTCTTTACATGAAGTAAATAAAAAAACACTTAACAAGAAAGAAACACTCACATACAAAAAGGATTTTTAAATACTGTTGTAACACTTAAAGAATGTAAACGAAAAATATTGATCCTTAAAAAAGGAAAAGCAAATAGTACACACAATTTACTGTTAAAAGCAAAAAAGGAGAATAAATTTCGTTTACAGACTTTAATATGAAACCATAAGAACATCCCAACACTTACAGACAATTGCAACAAAAACTTCTTAGTATGTTTACTTAAGTTTACAAACATGCACCCACTTGGATTCTTCACTCTAGCACACACAAACACATACACATTTATACATTTTCACAGGCACACACTCACACATGTCTTAAGAGTTTAAAGTGTCAGTAATTCATTTTATCTTAAATTTCTGAAAATGTTTTTCTAGAGTAAATTTTATTTTGCTTCTTCTTGTATTTCATGTAATTTTTTACAACAACAACATAAATAAATAAATAAATAAATAAATAAAAATAAAAAATAAAGTTTTAATAACATGAGAGAGAAATAAAGAAGAAATAAAAATTAAAAAACAATTTAATAAAAATAGGAAAACGGAAGTGACAAAAGTATATAAAGTTTAGTGTTGAGAATAAAACGAATGAAGAACAAGTAAGAATGCTACATTCGACTATGCCGAATATTCAATACCCTTCACCATAAATAGGGGTGAAGTAAATACCTTATGTTTCGTACATACACACTCAAACATATACTCACAATTGTATACAATATACACTGAACGAATCATAATAGTTTTTCCAATTTTTGGCTTTAACTTTTTTTCTACTGAACCGATAATTTTTGGAATGATAATTAGGTACATATAACTTATAATATTGTCGATTCCTAATTGAAAATTTTACGGATGATCCTCTCCAGAATTTAGAAGCAGCATCATAAATGAATATCGATCTATATATATCAATATACTACACCAATTTTGCTGATTTTTATAGGAAACTTCTCAGGACTACAACAAATATTCAGGCGAAATTTTATTGAGATCTATCAATTATTGTGGAATTGAGCGTGCCAACAACAGACAGGCAAACGGACGGACATACCGTAATCGACTCAAATTTTGATCTAATGCAATTTATACATTATAGGATCTGAGATGATTCCTTCTTAGCGTTACACCCGGAATGACAAACTAAATATACCCTCCTCCTAAAAGTAGAAAAATTCCAACAAAAACAAATTCAAATAAAACGAATATAAACGAATGGCAGCAGTCACTATGAAGTTGTTAAAATGTATATTAAAAGCTAAAGCCTGAAGGCACATTAGGCAAATATTTCACAAAACAAAAATTTTAATTTTATTTTATTATAAATAATTTTCGCTATTAAATAACTACAAATTATTTGCTCGCATATTACAATCTTTTTTAAAAAATATTTGCTTAATGTGACTTTTATTCAAACTACCACTACAATGTGAACTCAACACCTACAAAAGTCAGGGCCTGAAATGAAAGTTATGTTTTCCATTCAGTTTTTCCTTTCCTTTCCTAACACTACTTTGTTTTCTTTTCAACTATTCTTTGTAACATCCTTTTTCCGGTTTCATATTCTTGGTTGGTTTTTATTTACTCTCACTTATCTATTCATCGTCTAAGTTATTGTCTTTCTAATTCCTTAACATTTGCCATGTTGTGTCTTTTTATTGTGTTGCCTTTGTTCCTGGTGTTGTTTATTTTTGAAAATTCATCATGTAGGAAAAAATAGCTTTAGTTATGAGTTCAAGAACCCAAAATTAAGTTTTGTAGAATCAAAGCACAAACAGAACAGAACACACATACAGAACAGAAGAGAACAGGAAACGGAACAGACCAGAACATAAGTAGAAAAACCATCAAAAAAAGAGATCTCAAACTAGAACAGACCAGAACACAACCAGAAAAGAATCAGAACAGAGCCATAACAGAACCTAAACAGAATCAAAACAGAGCTAGAGCAGATCCAGAACAAAACCAAAACAAGAACCGGAAGAGAACTAGAACAGAATAAGAACAGAAGTAGAACAGAACAGGAACAAAACGAAGACAGAACAAGAATAGAATTAGAACAGAACTAGAACAGAATTTGAAAAAAAACTAGAATGGAACTAGAACAGATCAAGAATGGAACTAAAATAGATACAGAACAAAAATTGAACAGAACTTAAACGAAATTAGAACAGAAGAAGAACTGAACTAGAACGGAATTAGAACAGAAGTAGAACTAAACTGAAACTGAACTAAAACTGAGCTAGAAGTGAACAAGAACCGAACTGAAAATGATTTAGAACTTAAAAAGAACTGAACTAGAACTAGTACAGAAGCAGAAAGAACTAAAACAGAACTCATTAGAAATGCAACTAAATTAGAACAAAACTGAAACACAACTACAACTAAAACAAGGCAAGAACTGTACCGGAACATAAACACAACAGAATCAGAACCAGAACAATGCCAGAACAGAAACAACGCAGAGCCTTACATTCATTATAACCTTAAATGATACCCGATAATTTCTATCTCCGATAAACAATTTTAATTCAGAACCTAAACTCCCCAAATCTTATGGTTTTTTCTTTAATCCTCCTTCTAGTTATTGTTTTATCAATCTTATTTATCTTACAATTCGTTTTCTCTCTTTTTTGCGAACTTCTAAAAATAATATTTTGTTTCATAATCTTTCACAAAATGTTGGCAAAATATTTTTGTTTCGTAAACATTATTTGATCTATTCAATCTATTCATCACACATACAAACAACATGAGAAGAGAACAACAACAACAACATATTCAATAATAGTTTAAAAAGAAAATAATAAAGAAAAGTTTTCTATTTTCTTGCTACTTTTTGGAAAATGTTTGCTTCTTTAACATTCCATCTCTGCAAACCTCTTAAAGTTTTAGAAAACTAATATTAAAACCATCTGAATAAGTAAGTTATTTAGTTCAGAAGAGTATAGAACAGGGAGCAGAGCTTCATAAAATACTCATAAATACTTTAGCATTCAAAACTTACAAAAATAAAACTTTAACTCAAACTGAACTGATACTCAACTTTCTTTTTGTTCTCTACTGCAGCTTAAAGTATAAAGTCAATTATAACCTTAAGGAAAAAATGACTATAATACAAAAAAAACTCAACTTAATTGTAAAGGATTTGTTGGCAAAAAAAAAAACTTTTCAATTATGAGGGCACATTGCATGATTATTTTTATTCACTTACAATTACGCTACTGTCACGCCGAGACACTTGATTACAATCAATAAAAGTAATTTTTTATAAATGATTTTTAAAGAATACAATGATAATGATGATAATCATAATGATAATGAACATTATCTTTTAATTCTAGTTCTTTTTCTTTAATAAACAAAAGTCGAGTGCTCTTAATTAAAAAAGTTAACAAGGTGTTGATGGTCTTGACTTTATTTATTGACAGGAATCAGGTAAAGATGTTGATATTAAAAGTTTTAAAGAGTAAAAATTAATTGAGATATATTAAGGGAAAAAGTATAAGTTTTGTTTTAATTGAAGGTGCAAATGGACTGGAATAGAAATAGAACCCATCAGAGCAAAAAGAAAACCTAAATAAGATTACAACTGAACCAAGAAATCACTAAAATGGTGCCAGAATGTAAACAGAACCTGAGTAGAAACAGAAGTAAACTAGAACAAAGGTGAAAGAGAATCACAGTGAGACTAAAGTAGAACCATAACAAAACTTATGTAGAACGAAAACAAAACAAAAACAGAACTAGAACTCAACAAAATTAAAACTAGAAGGTAAATATAACTGCAATAGAACTGATTTAGAACAGAACTAAAAGTAAACTTGAACTGAATAGGAACTGAATTCGATATGAACTGGAACAGAAATAGAACTGAACTTGAATAGAACAAGAAAAGAACTAGAACAGAACTATAACTGATCTACAATTGAACTAGAACTGAACTTGAAATGAACCATAATAGAACTAGAACTGAACTGCATTTGAACAAGAATCGAAATAGAACTGAACAAGAGCTGAACTAGAACTAAACTAGAACTGAACTACAATTGAACTAGAACTGAACAAGAACTGAACTAAAACTGAATTAGAACTGAACTGCATTTGAACTAAAAACCGAAATAGAACTGAACAAGAGCTGAACTAGAACTAAATTAGAACTGAACTACAATTGAACTAGAACTGAACAAGAACTGAACTAGAACTGAATTAGAACTGAACTGCATTTGAACTAAAAACCGAAATAGAACTGAACAAGAGCTGAACTAAAACTAAACTAGAACTGAACTACAATTGAACTAGAACTGAACTAGAACTGAACTAGAAATGAACTAGAATTAAACAAGAACTGATCAAGAAATGAACTAGAACTGAACTAGAACTGAACCACAACTGAACTAGATCTGAACCAGAATTTAACCATAATTGAACTAGAACTGAATTAGAACTGAACTGCATTTGAACTAAAAACTGAAATAGAACTAAGCAAGAGCTGAACTAGAACTGAAGTGGAACTGAATTAGAACTGAACTAGAACTGAACTAGAACTGAACTAGAACTGAACTAAAACTGAACTGGAACTGAATTAGAACTGAACTAGAACTGAACTACAATTGAACTAGAACTGAGCAAGAACTGAACTAGAACTGAATTAGAACTGAATTAGAACTGAATTAGAACTGAACTAGAACTGAACTACAATTGAACTAGAACTGAACTACAATTGAACTAGAACTGAGCAAGAACTGAACTAGAACTGAACTTAATTTGAACTCAAAACCGAAATAGAACTGAACTAGAACAGAACAAGATTTCAACTTATTGAATTCATTTCATTTTAATCACACCGAATCATTAATATTAAATGTCCAACATTATGTAAATCCATTGCTCTTAAAAGACCAATTTATGTTGAAATTTGCCTCTAACTAACCCTAATTTTACAGTTGTTCTCGTGTAATAATTTCCAACAATTGTTTTCCATTTTTGGGGGCATTTCTCCCAGACCACAAACGTTTATTATTGTAAATGATATAAATGTTATGCCACGATTTAACACCCTGGTGTATTATTTATCCGGGCGTTTTTGGCAGTCTCTATTTATACACAAAAGTGTCATATTGACACTTCACATAGTGATACAAACAAACACTCAAGTGAGTACTGGTTAGAGTCATACACCAAACACAAACACACACACACACATATTCTCACACACCCAAATATTCACTAAATAGTCAAAATGTATACATCCGTTGACTTGTCAAGCATTTAACACCATAATCAATAGTATAACATTTGACCAGATGTGGTTGGTTGTATATATCAACATAAAGCACATACTCAAACAAACTCAGTGAAAATGAGAGAGAAAGAGTCAAATATTATTGCACATTTTGTTATAAATATACGAATACACACACATACATACACATTCATATAGAATTTGTGTAGCCAAAGTATTAACTTCAAAAAGGTGTTTAAATATTGGTTGGAGGACCTCAATGAAATGATGCCGAATTGTTCTACAAATACAATATAAGTACTTACAACTTGTTGCATTAAATATTAGCACAACAATTGAATACTAAAGGCGACAACATTAGCGCAACATCATGGAGTTCCTTTATATTCTAGAGAAAAATTTGGAACGGAGAATTTCGAATTTCATTTGAATTTAATTTAAATATTTTCAGCATTTAATTGTACCCTCAACTTATCCCCTTTAACTCATCCCTGAAATATCTAAAGTTTTTTTTTGTGCAACAATTCCGTTTAAATCTTACACATGTTTTCAGAAACCTTTCGAGTCCATTTAACTGGATTTAAATTTAATTAATCTATTTAAATGTCTGTGTACATGTGTCTATAGATACTTTCAAAGACCATTACAAATTTAGTTTCTTTATTTGTTTGTCTTTCTGTGTCTGTATTTGTAGAATTGTTTTATAAAGTTCAACATATGTTTAATTGTTTGGGTCACAAATATGTATGAGTATGTGTAAAAGGAATAAGGAAATTCTGTTGGAGCTCATGTGTGTGTGTGTGTGTGTGTCTAGTATGTATATAGAATAATGATCTCATCTACAAATAAATAAAGTTTCATCCATAAATATGTATTTTGTAGAATAATTGAGAATTTTGTTTATTTTTATTATTATTGCGACTTCAACTATCAAATAAATCATGATACATATTTAATATTTAATTAAGTCTCATGTTTAGAAATGTCTCATGTATAGAAATATAAAGAAATTTAATAAGAGGGACGTAGCTAAATGACAATGAAATGAAGGAGAAGGAGAATCAAACTGGAATAGAACTAGAAGAAAAACAAGAACAGAATTTGAAAAAAATCGGGTACTCAACTAGAACAGAACTAGAAAGGAACCAGAACAGATCTAGAACAACACTGAAAAGAAATTATAACAGATATAGAGCAGAAATAGAACAAAACTAGAACTCGAAAGGAACTAGAACAAATCTAAAACAGAACTAGATAGGAACCAGAACAGACGTAGAACAATCCTAGAACATAATTGGTGCAGAACTAGGGCGGAACTAGAACAGAACTAGAACAGAACTATAACACAACTAGAACAGAACTAGAAAGGAACCAGAACAGATCTAGAGAAGAACTAGATCACAACTGCTACAGAACTCGAACAGAATTAGAATAGGACTGGAGCACAACTAGAACAAAACTATAACAGAACTAAAACCGAACAAGATCACAACTAAAACAGATGTTATGCTTAAAATGCACGGTACAACAAATTCATTAACAGCCGTTGCTACTCAAATCCTTGGCCTATAAAACGTCTATGATACTTTCGGCCACAAAGCTTTCTCCCAGGACGTCCTGAACAAACTACAGAGATGATTCGTTAACTATTAAAGTGACCGTCGATCATTCGCATAGTTTTGATGGAATACCACTCGAAAATTCCAGGATCTCCGGTTTACTAATCCGGACGACTAAATAATTACGGCGACATGACATAAAGTTGATGACCCATAAATTATCTTAGCGAAATCTTAATATTATTTACTGTGCGTAACTTGAAATTTTGAGCAGAAAATGAGGGAAATGCATAGTTGAAATTCTGTCTATTAACAACTCGAAGATATCAGTATTTCCATTCCAAGTTCTTCCCTCACGCCGTGTCAATAGCGCATAACTTTCGTAGTAGGAAAAATACCCTCAAAGCACAAGTCGACATAATTTGAACTATGGATTAAAGAATACTTTTAGCTATATTTAAAGCGATTTACAATCAGTGATGAATAATCAAGCCTCCACGTAGAATTCGTCGAATATACTTGAATATGTATGTACGAGATGCTCTTTTAAAGGCCACCCATCACACAATACAGATATTGACACAACGGAGATCGGAATGGATCAATATACTCAAACCTACTGATATCGTATTGATATTCTGTCCCACGGACCATCAAGAAAATCATACTACTTTCAGTCCAGAACATCAATATCAAATATAGGTTATTTGGACTTAAACCAGACTATGGTACACAACAATTAACAAGCTTGTTTTTATAGATATTACAACAACTACAACTGCAACAGAATTAAACTGGATTTGAACTGAAACTGAACCGCAGCTGAATTAAAACTGAACACATTAAACAGAAATATAATTTAAAAAATTCTAACCTAAATTTTCTGACAGAATATGGACCAATTTAGTTATTTATTTTTATAAACCTTCAGATTCAAAATCCAGATAAAATCATATTAGGAACTTGACTTAAATTTTTATTTGGCACTTCTTTCAGCTTAAGTGTATTAGAAGAGGCAGCAATGGGTTAATAATGTAAGTTGTTAAATCACATTATTTTATGACCATTCCATTCTGCCTGTTTCACCATTTGTATTAGATTTTGAATTAATTTTGAAACCTTAAAAAATCAAAGGTCACATTGATGTCATATGAGGAAATTTAAAAAATATACACAACCCCAATCCCTGTCAATAACATGTCCACCACCACCCTAACTTCATATGAAAACCCAAAATAATTTTCCTTTTTATTTATCCTCATCATCATCATTCAATACCCAAATCTCTCCCCGCAAAATCATGTCATGTCTCTGTTGTTGTTTATTTTATTTATATAATTTTCATTTCAATACATCTAAAGATTTTATGTTGGTTTTTCATTAAATGTCAGAAGTATTTCCGAGAACATAATGTTATGATTGCTTTGGTCACATATTCAAACGATATAATCAACTCTTGTATAACAATTGCCAACATTACAATAAAATAAATATAATAACAATAACAACAAAAACAACAACAATATTCAAACTGTTTCCATATGTATGACAATCATGAACAGATATATTTTATCATTGTAAAGATATTTCAGAAATTTTTATCATATTCAACAGATAAAACCCAAAAATGTTTTCCTACACGAATTAAGTAAGTGTGTGTGTATGTGTGAGGTTATTTATATCAAAATCCTTTATATCCTTTCTTAACATAATATGTCTTTTTGTTAAATGTTAAATGAAGGTGCTACTTATTTTATTTATTAATATATGAACTAGTTTTTAATACTTGTATTAATTTAAATGACATTTTGGGAATTGTTGAAATTATCAACAATATCTCTCCATGTCTGTGCGTGTTACTGGCAAAATGTATTTATATTTTATAAATTTAATTTGTGTATTTAAACCTGCCAAAGGAGATTGAATCTCTTCATAGTTAAACATCCATTAAATTGTCTTTGGAATCTTCTCTATGGTACATGGAACCGAAATTATTGTTATTTTATGAATCTGTTTTAATAATTTAGAGATTAACATGAAATAATTAATTAAATCAATTGTAAATGTTAAGTATTTAATTTGTAAATAAATTTATAATATTTTTGGAAATATTTACAGTTAACATTCAATTCAAAGGAAATTAAAATATTAATTGAAATGAAAATTACTTTTAAGGAGGATATTAAATTCTAGGAATTTGTTTCCTATTAAATTTTTGTTTCCAAAAACAAAAGAAGTACTAAAATTTAACTAACACAGAACTAGAACAGAATTAGAACAGAAGTAGAATTGAACCAAGACTGAACTAGAACTGAAGTAGAAGTGAACTAGAACCAAAATAGAACTGAAGTAGAACTAAATAAGAACTAGAACTGAATCAGAACTGAACTACAACTGAACAAGAATTAAACTAAAACTAAACCAGAACTGAACTAGAACTAAACAAGAATTAAACTAGAACTGAACTAGAACTGAACTAGAACTGAACTAGAATTGAACTAGAACTGAACTAAAACTGAATTAGAATTAAACTAGAATAGCACTAGAACTGATCTCCAACTGGACTAGAATTAAACCAAACTAGAATTGAACCAGAACTGAACTAGAAGTGAACTAGAATTGAACCAGAACTGAACTAGAACTGAAGTAGAAGTGAACAAGAATTAAACTAGAACTGAACTAGAAGTGAACTAGAATTGAACCAGAACTGAACTAGAACTGAAGTAGAAGTGAACAAGAATTAAACTAGAACTGAACTAGAATTGAACTAGAACTGAACTAAAACTGAATTAGAACAGAACTAGAATTAAAATAGAACTGAACTGGAGCAGAACCAAAATTGAACAAGAACTGAACTAGACTTAAACTAGAATAGCACTAGAACTGAACAGGTCAAGAATAAATCAAGAACCGATCTTAAGCTGTCGTAAAACTGTTTTAGAATCAAATTGACGTGTATTTAATCTAATCTTTCAAACAAATAAAACCTTCACTTACCACTTGTTTCATTTGCTGAAGCTTGTGCTGATAATTGTTGTTGCTGTGCTGTTGCTTGTGATGCCTGTTGTGCTTGTTGCTGTTGATGTTGTTGTTGCAAATGAGGATTTGTAGGACAAAAAGCTCCACCACTACCCATAGCAGAGGGTAATGCAGCGGATTGTCCAGTAACACCAGAACCATATGTATTACTGGCACGATAAGTAGGTGGTGGCGAACCAGCATCACAATGAGCGGTTGGTGGTGGAGGACCATAATGTGATGGTGGTGGAGGTGGTCCCGAGCCACCATAATGATGTGGTGGTGGAGGCATACCATGATGTTCACCAGCCGCCTGTTGATATTGATGATGAATATGCGAATGAGCGTATTGATGCTGATGATGGCCCGCAGCATGTGGAGACATGTGATGAGCATGATAGGCAGCAGCTGCTGCAGCTGCTGCGGCAGCATAGGAAGGAGGTGGTGGTCCATGATGATCAAGAGGTCCCTGTTCGGTGTGTATACCTAGATCAGCTGGATTGTAAAGACCAGCGGCAGCACTAAGAGTTTCACTTAACGATGCACCAGCGGAAGGTTGTGTGGCATTGGCCGTTGGTGCTGGTGGAGGGGTTACAGTTGTATGACCTTTAAAAGAAGAAATTTTTTAAGTAACTAGAAAAGGACTAAACCTAAACTAAACTCGACACTAAATGAAAATTATTATATATTTAAGTGTATAGATAAACTTACCTTCACCCACCACACCTGCAGCTGTAGCACCTGGCGGTAGCATGCTTGATAAAGCACTCAAGGGAGTATAAGATTTTGGTGGCGGTTCTGTAGAACCGGGACGCACCAAGCGTTCTTCTGTTACACTAGACTGTACACGATATTGCATTTTACAATAGGCCTCTTGGCTAGAACCCGTAGTTGAATTAACATAAACACCTGTTATAGTAACATCAGTATCTTGGACAATAACCACACTGGAGGATGTGGGACGACTGGAATCTTTAGCATCTTTAGTGCTATTAGTAGTACTGCTACTGCCGGACGAAGTGGAAGTAGTAGTTGTGGTAGTATCAGTATTAGTTTCTTTGGTTTCTTTCGAGTACTTGGAATCATTACTTTCTTCGCAAATATTCGAAGGTTTTTCAAGTTTTGTGGAGTTTGTGGAGCTGCCGGCTTAGCTTCTGGTACATTGGCCACTTTGGCTGGGGAGTTTTTATGTAGCTCTTTAGCTAGGGGTGTTGGAGTTGAGCAACTAGTGGTTGTAGTTGCGGTTGTAACTGTGGAACTTGAAGTGGCTGTGGAGGCGGCGGCAGTAGTTGTTGTTGCAGCAGTAGCAGTTGAAGCTGCAGTAGTTGTAGTATTAGCTGTTTTTGCTTTAGTTTCTTTAGTTGTAGCTGCTTTTGATTCTTTGCTCTTTTTACTAGGAGTCTTTTGTTCATCTTCATAGGTCTCATAACCACTTAACTGTCCCAAGTTACGATCTAAATGTCTTTCTACTTCATAGGTAGCGGCGACTATAGCACTGGCATTCAAACTGGCCATACGCTTGCGAGCTAAAATGCCTTTGTAGTCTCCTATAAGTTCTTCTTTCAAAATGCGCTTACGCTTTTTGGGTGGCTTTTTAGCTTCAGTCAATTTAAGTTTTTGCAATTTATCCTTATCTTTTTCTGCATATTCCTCCTTATCACTGGATTCGGAATTACCTTCATCCTCTGAACTGCCAGTAGAAAGTTTGACTACCTTTTTAAGAGGTTTTTTAATTTTGGTATATTTTCTTTTAACCTTAATGGGTTCTTTTTCCTTATCTTCCCTGGCATTAACACCCTTTTCTTCTAGTTCCTTTTTATCTTTAAGTAACTGAAGCTTTTCCTCCTTATCTTTTTTAGCCTGGAGACGTTTCTGTAACTTTTTCTTTTTCATTCTTAAAATATCAATTTCATCTAGTTCACAATCACTATCGAATTCCCAATGTTTTCCAATGCCTCTGCCTCCGGGTACATTGCGTAGCTCACGTTTGGGTTCTTCTGGTGGCTCCTCTTCACTTTCATCTTTGGTACTCTCTTCGATTTTAAGAGGATCCTCTAGTTTTTTCTCTTTCTTACTTTTGGATTTGTCTTCGGATTTGCTGGCATTCGATTCTTTGGGTTTGACTTCCTTCTCTTTTTCCTTTTCTTTATCTTTTTCTTTATCCTTTTCACTATCTTTGTCTTTTTTCTTGTGTTGATCATGTTCCTTTTCTTTATCTTTCTCCTTGTCTTTGTCTTTATCTTTTTGTTTATCTCTCTCATCATCACTATTATCTACCGTTCTAATTTTGGGCGGCATTAAGGTAGCTTTGGACAGCCCCAATTCATAAGCTGTCCTAGACTCATTCTCGTACAAACATTGCACTTTAGCCAGAGCATTCAGAGAAGCCATTCTATGTCGTTTTTGACTGAAAACAATTAAGTTTTTCTCATCATCCGAATCTGTAGTACTAGCCGAAGAGCTTTTTTGTGTTCTACCATATTTCTGTTTACTTCTCTCATTTTTCTTGGTAATTTTACCCTTTACAGCTTTCGATACTTTAGCTATTTGTTTCATAGGCTTCTTTTTGATGGTTTTCATTTTTTGATTTGCTTTCAAAGCCGTACGCGATTTTTTCACCGATATTTTAACTGATTTTTTATCAAGTTGTTCATCTGATAACTCGGAATTTGATTTCGTTTCATCATTAGATTGTTCGGTTTCCTTAATATCTTTTACAGAGGTGGCTTCAGTGACCGGTTCTTTTTCCTCTTTTAGCTTTTCTTTTTTAGGTGTTTCTTGTTTAGTTTTAGAAGTTTTTGTGGGAGTCTCTTTTGCAACGGACTCTTTTCTGGATGTCTCAGTTTTAGCTGCAATATTTTTCACTTCCTCTTCCTTCTTCAAATTTTCCTCTTTAACTTTGTCCTTCACTTTCTCCTTTTCTTCTTCTAGGTCCTCCAACTTTTCTTTATCTTCTGCCACTGTCTCCTCTATCATAGTTTTTTCTTTACTGCTGCCATATTTGGGCGTTTCCTTTTTTACCGGAGTTTTCTTTTGTGTTGCTTTCTTATCTTCATCTTCTTCAGAGAACTCTCTTAAATTCTTTAAAGTTGGCAAATCCATTTTAATAAATTCATCATCTTCCGAACCAGATTTGAAATCATAGACATCATTGGTGGCTGGCAATTTCTTTTCACTTAATGCTGACCCCATTTTAGTTGGCAACACTTTATTTAATTGTAATTTCTTAACCGGTTTAGGTAGTTTTGGTTTGATAGCATTTACCTTGAATTTCGTTTGGAATCTGGGTTTTATAGTTGTTATCTTGGCTATAGGAGCTTTAGTTTGCAACACCACTGTTTTGGCTTTTGGAACATTATCTTTAGGTTTTGGAGATTCAGTTGCAGATTTGGATTTATCATTTTTTACTTCTTTAATCAAATCCTGTTTTATTTCTTTTACTTCATTTCCCTGTTTCTCATGCTCTAATTTATCTTTTTTCTCTAAGTTTACATCTTCTTTAGGCTTTATTTCATCCACTTTAGTGGCTTCCGTGAGGCTGCTAATCTCCGGGGTATTTTTAGTTTTTATTACTTCTTCAATTTCCATTTGTACTACTTCAGTATTGGAATCTATAACCACTTTAAGTATTTCTTCTTTTTCTTCAAACATTTCTTCGAAATTATTGCACTTTGTTTCATTAAATGCTTTGGATTGATTTGGGGATGATTTCTTAGGTGTGGGTGAGTTTTGGGGAGATTTTGTGACGTTCTCTTTAGGTTTAGGTATTGCTACAGTAGTCTGCTCTTTCGCTTCCCCATTATCATCTTCAAGTTCTTTTGTTTTATCTCTTATTTCTGGTTTCTCCGTTTCTTCTTTTTGTGGGGTTTTATGCTTAGGAGACTTTTTCTTATTGGGAGTATCTTCTTTGAGCTTTTCTTCCTCTGGTTTTGCTTTAGGCTTTAAAGGTTGCCTCAAATCTTGCTCTTCATTTTCTGTGATTTCTGGAATCGTTTTTCTATTTTCTTCTTTTTTTGTAACTGTTTCTTTTTTTGATATTTCCTTGGAATGTTTCTCCTCTTCCATTTCGTTTTCCTCTAGTTCTTTTGCCTCAGTTTCCTTTTGTTTTTCAGTTTTATCTTTATTTACTTGCACCTTCTTAGCCTTAAGCTGTTGATCGATTCTTGCCTTTTTGGCTGCCATTTTCTTTTTAGTTTCAATCACGGTAAGATCCTCCAAAGGTTTAACTTTCTCTTTATCTAGTTCTTTTTCCTTGACTAGATCTTTATTAACTTCTTTTTCCTTGTCTGCCTTAGAAGCTTCATTCAATTTACTAGATTCCCCTTCATTTATCAACTTCTCATTAGTTTTTGTTTTAATTGGCTTTTCCGGAACTTTGGATTTATTTTGATCTTTTGTCACGGTTTCTTTAGCCATTTCTTTTGATTTATCGCTTTGTTTTTGTGCTGCCTTTTTCCTTTCTTCAGCTTCGGTATTCTTGGGTCTTTTTATTGGTTTGGGGGTGCTTAAACAGGCTATAACTTTTACCGCTGCAGCCCGAGATTTTGTTTTAACATTCTCCGATATCGAGGACTTTAAACCCAACTCTTGTATGCTTTGTTCTTTAGGCAATAGATTATCAAAACCACTAATTTTTATATCTAAACTTTTAAGCATTTTACTTATGGCCTTATGTTTGCCATCCTTTTTATCCTGAGCCCTAGAACTACTACTAGTCGTACTAGAATTACAACTAATATTATCTTCTTTCTCTTTATTTGAGGTATCCAACTTTTTTGTTTCTTCCTTGCTATGTGAAGGACCTGAATCACTTACAGTGGGAATTTTTTCCTCTGTTTCGTTAGTTCCTCTTTTAATGTTTTCCCGGGAAGAAGTTCTTGTGGAGGATTTTTTCTCTTCTACTTTTTCTTTACTTTTACTCTCCTTCAAATCTAATTTCTCTTTTGTAGACTCATTATCGTCTTCCGTTTTCTCTTTAGCAGCTATTTTGTTAGATTTCTTGGCGGGTGATGTTGATTTCACTGCCTCTTTAGTGGGAGAATTTGTGACTTGGGTAGTAGATGAAGCTACCGGATTTGAAGTAGCAGATTTGCGTGAGGCAGGAGAACAACTACTAGCAGTAGATCTTTTCTTAGGTGCTGATGCTGCGTTCGCACGTTGCTGTCGCTCAGCAACGGATAAACGTCTTTTGGGTCCCATCCCCCTAAAACGGAATAAAAAGAAAATCAAAATTAGTTTTGTTAGATGTTTCAATTATAAAAAATGTTTTTTACTAAAAATACAAAAATGACATTTTATAAACAAAAACTTCAAAAGCGACCGTATTTCCAACAAGAACTACAAAGTCTAGAGCAAACAAACCCTATGTCAATACTTTAAAATGTAACTACTCTTTAAATACTCTACTTTTGTGTGTTTGTATCTTTGTGGACCTGATGATGATGGTTGTAGTATTTAGTACTCGTAAAACACAAGTGTAATATTCGTGTTCAACAACTACATAGAAAGATTTATATTCACACTCTTTACATTGACGTTTGTAGTTGTTTGTATTTGGATTTTTTTTTTCTTCAACTGTTCGGAAATCTAGTACTAAAGCAGATATGTTAAGGAGTTGATTTGTTTAAATAATGTTTTGGGATTCGAAACCTCCAAAGGCAAGATTTTCCAGAATCAGGTCTACTTTAAGTTTAATTTTTAATCTACATGTTCTAAAACGGGTTTGGTAAAGAGCTTTGGGGTATGCTGATGTTGATTATCTTAAGTTATTTAGCTGTGTTCAAGTCCCGTTAAGTAGATGATTGATCTGTTGTAGTTAAGTTCAAGGATAATGTAGTTTCTTATCTAACGTTACCCCCCACTATGTATAATGAAGTGGTGCCTAATTTTGCTTATTTGCTACCGCTTAACTTAATACCATTTTGTCCACAGAAATATAACCTAAGAAATTGGTCTAAAGTAAAGATGATACACTTCCATACATAATTCATGTAAATTGAGTCGGAATAGACGAAATTTAGGAAGTATGTTAACGATGCGAAATTCCTATAATTTGGCTACGGTAAGTGTACGTCATTCTGATAAATTGGCTTAGTTGTGTGCCAATTATCAGGTTTCCCTGTTTTCACTACCGAAGACTTTAGATTCGTATAAACAGAATTAGGAACGACCAAAGTAAAAAAATCTGTTTCTGAGCAGATCTTGCTTCCTCCGTCTAGCATTTGTTGCTTTTAATTCTCAAAGCCTTTATTGATATATGCTTCCGCACAAAATGAGGAATAAGAAGTTGGTTTGATTCATATTTTCCCCAGAAGCAGATTATTTTTGGACGGAATTCATACCAACAATTAACATTCTTGAAACGCTCAATGTGGTTATGACCATGCTATGAATTAAATGGGAAAGACTTCAAATTATTCAACTTCCGAATAATTCCGTTGTAAACTTTACACCTTGAAAATCGTTTGTTCTAAATCAGAACAGCAATATGAAATCCTTACTACGTCAGTATGGCGTCACACATTGGATAAAATTCATACTTCTAGATCGCACTAGCTTCATAGAGTTATCTTCAGACTCAAACTTTACGTAATGGAAAGAAAAATGATTATACAATCAGCAAGATTGCCTTATAATGCGTTCCGAATTCAGTTTAGTTCACAATAACTCCACAAATATTTATACTTGTGATATGAATCCCAAACAAAATCTACATTGGATTGGATGTTTAGTTTTGGATGTTTTAGTGGGAGTCTCTTTTGCTACGGACTCTTTTTTAGGTGTCTCAGTTTTATCTGCAATATTTTTCACTTCCTTTTCTTTCTTCAAATTTTCTTTTCTTTTCTTCTTCCCGATCTCCTTTTCTTTTCTAATTCCTTCAACTTTTCTTTATCTTTTACCACCGTTTCCTCTATCTTAGTTTTTTCTTTACTGCCGCCATATTTGAGAGTTTCCCAAACAAAAATCTTTCAAAATCTACTTTGACTCTAACAACTCCTCTCACTAATACAAGCACTAAAGATATGTAACATAAAGACTTAAAAAAAGCTCATCCTTTTAAATGTCTGCAAACTACTTAACTATTTTCATATGTGTGTTAGTAGTAGTAGTACTTATAAGGATAATAACAACTAGTACTAGTAAATGTACAACAAACTTAGTTCTCTATGTTATTTTTATTTTTCTCTATATTTTTGTTTCCCTTTTTTTCGCAACTGCCTTCGTATTTGTTTTAGAACAACAAAAACAAAAAAAGGAACAGGATATTCGCAAGAGAAAAGTGAAAGAAAAATATGTATCAACATGAAAAACACTTGAAACTATAATATTTAAGTAGAACATATAAACATGTGTTGCCGGAGTAACATTAAAACATATGTAGTTAGTATCTATGATTATGAGCATTTAGTAAATCTCATAAATTTTAAAACGAAAAGTAAATTTCTTTGTAATGTTTCATTTATAATCGTTTTACAAATAATAAAACCTTGAACATAACAATAAGGAAATAAAAGATATAAATCAAAATTTTTGAGGTTATGAGAAGGAAAAGTGATTTTTTAGGGTTTTAAAATATTTAAGATTTTAGCATTATTTTAAATAAGTTGCTATTAATTATAAAACAGTCATAGAAGGGACTTTAATACGTAAAAAATATGCTTGTTATAAGCTCAAAACTATTTTCCGGGAAGAGGTCTTATATGGGAGCTACAGCAAAATTTGGACCAAGATTGTTAACATTTATAATATACTTTGATTATAGTTAGAAAAATCATTGTGCTAAATTTTAATGGAATTGATCTTTATTTAAATGTTTTATAAACTCTAATCCGTTTTACGGGAAATCCCGTTATAAGCGAGCTATAGGAAAATTTGGACCGATATAGAGCAAATTAATACAATATCTTCAGAACAGTTAGCAAAATAATTGTGTCGACAATTAATAGAATTGGTCTTTATTTACTCGGGAAGGGGCGTTATAATGGAGCTATATCAAAATATGGACCAATGTTAATAAAATTTATAACGTATATTAAGAATGGTTAAAAAATTAGTTGTGACAAATTTCAGCAAATTATCTTAAAAATTGCGGCACAAATGACACACAGAATTTGGAGTGTATCAAAATTTTGCATATCATAGCCTATAACTTTTTTTGGTTAATCAGATTTTGATAATTTTTTGCACAATAATGAAGCACGTGCAATTGTATGCTTAAATTAATTTTTTGTTTAAGTCCAATTACATTTTTAGAAGAAATTATTAGAGTTCTTTTTCGAAATTTTGAGGTTGTTTCAGATATCGGTCTATAACTTCCTTGCTTATAAACCGATATAGCTGGTTTTAAATAGCAAACTGCTTAGGACAATAACAAACATTGTGGCCAAGTTTTATTGAATTCGGTCAATTATTCTAGGCGTGAGAATGTTTCCAACAGACGGACATAGCTAAATCGACTCAGTTTTTGATTTGATGCAATAATACATATACATTGTTGGGTCTGAGATGATTCCTTCTTGGCGTTACATACAGAATAACAAACTTAATATACCCTCACCACTTGTGGTTGTGGAGGGTATAAAAAAACAAAACACTGAACTAAAAAAGGTACACTGAACCAAATATCGTAAGTAACGAAAAATTTTCTTTGGCTGAAACTTAATCGTATTTTCTTCAATTCTACACCCTTTTTCGTTATATTTACTACATTTATTGTTTCAGTGTAGTGAAAATAATGAAAAAGTTTGTAGAATTGAAGGAAATTAAATTAAATAATAGCAAATGTACTTTATTCATCACAATGAAAATTTTCATTATTTTTCGTGAATTCTTTAAATCGACGAAAAATTATCAATATGACTATTTGAATTCGTTAATGAATTAAATAAATATTATTCAATTTGAACAATTAATTACTAAAATTGACAAAAAATTCTCTATATTAATGAATTTTATTCATCTTTAATACATAAAATATTAAGGACCAAGAGAAGGAGTTCTCTCCATAAAAAGCAAATATTGATTATCGTATATCTAAAAATCTACTACAGCGATAATTTGATCCCAATTACTTTTTTTTAATACACGTCGATTTGTGAAATTTCATTTGAGATCTAAGACTGAGAAAATGAAGAACATAGAGTTGTACTAAATATGCTTATACGCCGGCAAATTAATTCGTTTAATAGCGTGAAACTCTCATCGTATGAGTGTCCGTGTAAAGTTTCATCGCACTTTGTTTTTATTTTGTTTGCGAATGCTGTCATTTTAAACAACGCTAAGATCAGTTTCGCGAAACGACATCATAAACATGCCTTTTTTTAAAAACTTTTCACTTAATAAAGTTAAGTGAAATTCCTAAAATAAAAATTTTATTTTAGAACACTTGTATTCGCTGGCGAAAATAATATAAGACGATTAATTTACTTCTATACCTGTGGAAGCCCTGCAAGGTCATAGGCTACATATTCAAAAACTTCCCTAGCAATTGATATTGAATTCACCACTTTCACATTATAACTCGAAATGTTTTTCAAAGATTCACCAATTTTATTTATAGAATTCCAGTATGTTAATCTTTAATTATTTTTTTATTTTATCCACAATCAAACATTATTTTTCAGTTCGTGTGAAATTTAAGTCTAAGACAATTTAGTTCCAATTAAAGTTACTTAATAAAGGAACACCGAGACGAACTGTATAACTAAATATGACGGCAAATAATGTGATATATATGCAATGAAAGTTAGTACGGCCTAAAAACTTACAATTGAGAATTGGGCAGACATAAAGCTTCGCTAGTTCTCATACAGGTTTACATATTTCAGACATTTCCATTCCATTCGTTTTTTCAAAACAAGAAATCGATAAAAATATGAGAAATTATAGACCGAAATCTATATCAATATGAAATGAAGTAGTGGATGGAATATGATTTTCCATTTGAGCTTTTTTCAATAGATTGTCGTTGAAAGCGATTAAAACCAAAAATATCTTAAATATGAAGGTATCATATAATGACTTGCAACTTTCTTGCTCTGGGATCCATAACGTACTAGACGAACAACTATATCCTTTCTTTCGGATTATATCAAAGATGTTGCAAAGCATTTAGTTTTACACGCTTCTATTAACTCAGAAGTTGACCTCAACGAAACATTTTTTTTGGTTTTGCAAATGCCTTTGTCACGATTTCCTTCCTTTGGATTCTTGTAAGAGATCCGCTTACAAAAACATATATTTTTCGTTTTTTGTTATTGTTGTTGTATCCGATAGTTCTTTCTTAAGAAAATACTTTGTTGCAGCTGTCGCTTTGGCCGAGTGTCGTTGGAACGACACGGTTTATTTCTAATCGTAATTATGCCAGGTTCCATTCCATTTTCACGACTTTCTTTGGGGTTTTGTAACGAATTCAGATTGCACTTTTCGTCGCGATACTGTGAAAAAATCACTATCGGTTTTTCACAGTATCGCGCAGCTTTTGAATCAATCCAAAAGTATTATGTATTAAAAGGATAAGTGATGTTCCGTCTATAGGCAACATCCGTACTCTACTATTATATGATGAAAAATATCAGTCTTTTTGAACAGCAAAGCATATGTTAATGAGCGAGAAATGACTTGCTTTTCCTTTAATTCAGATCGTTATTTCCGAATCATTTCGTATGAAATTGAACAAACAGTTCCGTCACGAAGAAGTTATCTTTTGCGATTGATTCTCATAGAGCAATACTTCCAAGTCCGAGTATACGAATGATGTGACGGTTCATACTTTTTTCAACAGAACACTCGTTTACAGTTAAAAAAACTAACGATCTATCTTTCTTGCCGTAGATCGTTAATAAGAAATCAAAAATCTTTTATTTGAACCATTCCCAGGGAAACTTTTAATTTTGAAGCGATATACTCTTCAATCGATGACATCAAATTTGTATTTTGATCAGAGAACACTTTTTGACTTAACGCTTAGCAGAAAAGCCATGAGATCACATTTATATAATATGGATTTTGGAAAGTTGCAAACGCAATAGTCCCCTTCTTTGCATAGACGAAACCAATCAATATGATTGACTTAGAAGGAAAGATATATCAATAAGGATCAATGTTTCTATATTTTCAATCACAACGAACTAAATATTTATTATTTTATATCATTCCTAACGAATGCAAACATCTTCAAGAGGAATTTTTAACTTACAATAACAATTTGAACTTGTTACTGACATCACTTCTGGACTCACTTCTGAATTTTGGAAGTATTATTTTATGTGGACATTTTACTCTACTTTTTTGCCAATAAAAGTGTTTGACTTCTTCTTTTGAATAATTATTAACACGCATGATCGCCTTTGTCATGGATCTGTATCAAGAAGTACTTTTTAAACGAAGCTTGATCATAAAAACTTCTATTTTCTGCCGAGAGATCACTTGTTCATAGTCGAGCAAATGATAATCAGTGAATCTAGCTTTGAAATCATAAGGAACAAGATTTCTTTTATTTTGTATCACTCCCAAAACTTCAAAAGCTTAAGAATTTGATTTCAAATTGTAATACTAAATTTGTTACTGATCCTCATTGATCGCGTGCATCCAATTATGTAATTTGGTAGTCAGTTTTTAGTTGTAGTTCACAATCATAATCATCTTAATCATAATCATCTTAATCATAATCATTAATGGAATTCGTAGAAACTCCAGATCCCAAACACCAATCGAGAGGAAGTGCTATAATTACCTATAATAACCTGTCTGTTGCAGAATTTTAAATGTATGAAATCTATTTAGAGTATTTCATTCTTTGAACTGACAGAGTTGATCTGAGCACGGTGATTGACATAGAGCAATAACATCATCCTTTATTTCATGGAGTACGTTATGCGATTCAACTCTCGTTTTCTTCAAATCAAATAAAAAAATCTGACTTTTTTGGATTTTCTTTAATTTGTATCATTCCTAAAAACACTTAAGAATGTGATTTGAAATTATAATACTAAATTTGATATTGATCCTCATTGATCGCGTGCATCCAATTATGTAATTTAGAAGTCAGCTTTTGGTTTTAGTTTATGAGAGTTATCGTAATCATCCCCTTCTTTGAACTGACTTGGAGCTTGATAAGCTCTCGTTTTCTTCTAATGAATAAAATTTTGATCTTCTTAGAAATTCCTCATTCTCCATTTAAATTATTTCACATTCCCAGTCCAAACTAAATTTAAATTATTTTACCATTAAATGAAAAAAATAACTAAAACAAGAGATATCGTTATTATTATATTCATAACTTTGTTATTCTTTCATTTTATAAAATGAATATTAAATATGTATTTCACTTAATACCCGTTTAAATTCACATGATTCTGTATCACGCGGTTGAAATAATTTCTTCTTCATCGTTGGTTTTCATAAAATATTCATATGACAACTCTATCAGATTCTGTATAAGCTGATATGAGTATCTCTCTGAGTGGTATATATGTGTGTGTGTATGTGAAAAAGTTTAGGAAGATCTCAAATCATTATATTTATAAAACATATATATTTTTATATGAATATAATGTTGAATTGCATGAATGAAAAATTGTTAGTGATGTTATACAATATGTTTTATGTGAGATATCATACTTAAAGTGCTTATAAGCCCTTCTTTATACAGTTGCAACACATACAAATACATACACATACAGTTTTACATCTCATGTTGATAAGAATGTGGAAAAGCATAAAAATCGTTTTAAAGGACATAAAACCCTAAAAGTAAATTTATAATGTTGGAGAAAAGAGAAAAGTAAATCTTGTTTATTCAAATATGGACAAACATTCATTTGGGGCAGAGAATTATATTTTCTTTAAATGAATGAATTTAAATATTTAATTGAAAATTGTTGACAAATTTTATATATAACTAATTCATATAGAGGTTGCAGGATTTTGTGTCATTCTTTGGATAAATCGATTAATAAATCCCGGTTCTCTTCTTCTATTTCTTTTCAAAGTTATGACCTTCCACATCTAGACGTCATATTAAAAAAGTCATTATCGAGTAGAATCCAGTAGGATGATACTAAAAACTATATTGTTAAGATATAAACCTAGAAAACGGGAAGCATTTCAAACATCCCATGTTCGAATCCGAGAAATTTCAGTAAATGACAACCCACTGCCAGGGGTAGTAGAGCGAAGAAATAATTAGAAAAGTTTCACTCTATTATATCACACATAGAGGTAGTTGTTTAGGTAACAAAAACTGAATAATTCTAGAACTAAAATACAGGGCACCAATTATCAACGTCACTGGAATAAAAAAAAGCAAAAAGACTGAACCAGAACCTCCTTGCAGGATCAATGGATGTTTTAACTAACAAACAAAGATATTGTCCACTTATGTCACTTGTTTGCGGTTTAGAATAAAAAATAATAATTATTCAATACGAGGACATGAATTTTGCAATCTCCTTAATTTGGAGAAGTAAGATTTAGCGGCTGTATAACGAAGAAGTATTCAATAATTTGATCGGACACTTCAACCACCTTCCGTCAATTTTAAACTATAATTTTGATTTGTTCAGTAGAAGCTTAACCAAACTGATCGAGCGCCTACTGATTCACTTCCACAATAGTGATTAATTTAGAGGAATTTGGAGAAATTGGAGTTACCATCTTCTGGAGGATAATTTTCATTTAACATTTCAGCTGTATCAGATTGATTTCTTCACTGGGTTAACAATCTTTAGCCTGATTCTGCTCGTTCCGTAACGAAAATCCATTTGACGTGGGAGTGATATTTGTCAACAGCACCTGTTGATCCGTTACCACAGAAGTCGTTGGTTTAGAAGAACTTGTTGAAATTGGTATTTTGTCAATCTTGATGAAAAACTCTAGGAAATGATTTTAGAGGGCATTATGTTCGTTTGATAAATAGGAAAGTCGGTGAATGAGGTGGTTAAAATTTAGTAATTGTCTTTTGATTTGAGACTGATGGGGAAAAATGGAGATCTTACATTCAAAGTTTCCTTTTAAAAGCCAAGTTGCTAATAAGCAGACAATACTCTACATAATTCCTTGATGGTTGCAAAAAACTTCGATAGAAAACAAGGAACAAGGAGTCTCCTAAAGCCACTATGTTGGCTTTCAGCAAAATTATAAATTTTTATATTGCGAATGGAAATGTTCCATCGTTAGAATAGAGCTTTAGAGTAGAGATCTTTTGAGATCGGTTTCCTTCAATTTGAAAATACTCATGTTCCTCCTCTGTGGAATTGCCTCAAAACTCATTCGTTTAGTTTTATTTCAAGAGGCAACGAAATAGCTCTGTTGACTTCTATATAAGACCCTAAAATAGACGTCTTTAAGGTCCTTTACTTTATTGACGGCATTGTGGTTTGCAACGCAAAGACATTATCTTATTCCTATAGACCCCGTTTTCACACACACATATCCTCCTTAAAATTTTAATTGTGGTTAGAAAATTGGAAATATTATCAGATTTTATATTCTTCTATATAAGGGTAACATCTGGACCAACAGTTTGAAATTAGATGTGGAGCAAAGAGTCGTCTGTGAATAATTTACAAGATATTATCTTCGGATCTATGATTTTTCTTCTAATTTTTAACAGATCAAAGAACTTAAGAGCGATTTTTATACTCTCCACCACCACAATCGCAGATAGAATCACCTATATAAAATTGTTGCTGTTATTGTTATGTAGATATTCTATAATCAATGTTAAATTTCTTCGGGGGAATACCCCTCCACATGATCTTTTCCGTCCTCCATTTGTTCCAGTAAAACAGATGCTTGAGAAAGTGAATAAGACCAAATCTTTTTTAACTCTCACTTGTATATTTTTATATTTATTCCAAAAACAGCTATAAAAAATTACGATAGGACTATGGAGAGGGGACCATTTTAAATATTAAACGCTTCCGGTTTCACTCTCAAACCGGAATAGTTTCTATTTTGAGAGTGAATTTATACTGAGTCATAGTATCAGTATAAATTCAGTAGCTATCGACAATATTATAGATTGAAACTCAGATGACTGTAATTTTCTTTGTTCAAAGGTTTTAGAGAAAATTTTATTATTCCAAATCAAAAGAATTAATTCCTTTAAAGCCTCTAACTCATTCATAGCTGCCCTAGTTGTTAGTGGTCAAAACTTATAAAAAATGGAAAAACTATATTCGCTGCCAAAGGTTTAACCCCGTATTATACATCATAAAAAATAAATACACAAGAGACAACATTTTTCAATAAAACAAAAATCCACATAAAAAAGCAACTTTATGCGAAGTTTATGAGATCCTTAATCCTTATTTTGTGTTGCCTCCATCAAACTTTCTATAACGAAAATTTAATTTTTAACTGTTAAAGTCCATCTTCATCATCGTCAACAGCAGTCAACAACTGTTGACTTTCGAAATAAGAGTGAAATGAAAATGGAAAAAAAGTTAAACCGAAAAAGTCACGGGGGCGTATAAATGACGATTTCCGTTTAGAAATACAAATACAAAAACACATTTGCACACAAACTAATGGCGACATTTTTTTTGTTTTTCTTATTTATACAATTTCCCTTTAATACTAACACCTCACATTGTTGTGTGTAGGTTAGTGTGTGAGTGAGTGAGTGTGTAGATGCTAACATTTTACAGTTTAAATGTAAATTTATGTATGTTTGTGTGAGTGTTCGTTTGTTTGTTTGTAAGTGTAAATAGTTTTCAGGAGTTGACAAAAAAAGTAACAAACGCGTGTTAACGGATGTTGACTGAGCAAAACTATGAAAAACAACAATACTAACACAAATACACACACACACATATATATATACACACACTCTTACACATCCATTTCGGAGTAAAAAATAAAAATTCAACATGGTTAAAAGTTGTCATGTGAAAAGTTGTTTTAAAAAGTAAACGTTTTACAACGGAAATGTTTCTCGTATGTTCGTTACGCTCGTACGTGTCTGTGAGAGTGAATGCACCATATTTGTCCGTGTGTGTATGTGTGTTAGTATTTGTTTTTAACTAAAACGTGAGCATTTTGTTTACACAATTTTACACTTTCATATTTACATTTAACATGTGTTTTTTTTTCTGTTTGTTGCAACTTTGTCCCATTTGTTTATGTATGAGTGTTATATGTATGTATGTATGTATGAGTGTACAGCTGTCTGGTTCAAGAGGAAAATGTAAATTTGAATAAAAATTTTATTTTTCTTAGAAAATTTTTATTTGATTTTAATATTTTGTGATGAAATATAAATTATAAATCGTGTTCTTTCGTTTTTTTAATAACAAAAAGTTTGTAAACGAAATGATTCATTTAAAAATGATATTAATGTGTGAAATACTTTATTTATATTGGAATTTTTGATTAGATTTGCATATTAATAAAATGTATTATAGAACGTGGAATATTTGGATAAAAATATTAAATTTACTCTTAAATATCAATTATCATTCATATGTTTAAGATACCTAAAGAGCTTTTCAGAAATGCTTTTGCGAAAATCTATTGATACGGGATCTTAGTAGGACCAATTGGCTCTAATTATCAACGCAATCCAATCATTGTGATCGAGAGATTTGGCCACAGTGGTCAATTCAGTTCGGTAACTTCATATATGGATTTTTTTCACTAGACTTGATTAAAAAAGAAACTTTTGACTTCAACTCTCATCTGATTATTTTCATTAAGAACGAAAGATGTGAACTCAGTGGCCATAACCTACAAACACCATTTTTAAGAGATTTTTATAGAGAATTTTATTTTTAAAAAAGTTTTAAAAAACTACAAGCAACTTTGAGAAAAAATAGTAATACAGGATCTAAGTATATTCTAATTGCTATAAATTCCTTTATTTTCCATTCATAAAGGTCCAAAGAAAAGCCCACAGTGGTCGTTTCCTTCAACCAAGATTATTATGAGATTTTTGCAGGCATAATTATTTGTGGAATTTTAAAAATCCTTTTTGAAAAAACTTTTAATAAAAGATCATAACAGAATCCAATGGCCATAGTTTCATTCACTAAAAAAACGCAAATACTTGTGGTAAAAATTATCAATAATGGATCGTAGTAATGCCTTAATTGCCTTCAGATTCAATTCATGCGGCTGCTCTGAACTTATCTTTCCAAAATATTATTATAATATTTTTGCGCTTAAACTTAAATTTTTACAATTAAAATTAAGAATCCTTTTACCACCTTTTTGAAATATTATTGCATTATTTTTTAAAGATCATTAAACATTTCTTAAATACCTTTTGAAAAAACACAATTTTGGGAAGAACTATTACCTTAAAGGCAGTACATCTGCCCTTTTATGAAATGGAAGGCAGTACATCTGCCCTTCTGTCACATCAAATACATTTTTTTGAGGTCAACTTACTTTAATTTTTAGTAAATTTTAAATCCTGCACTCCCTTGATCCTATCTGACCAATATTCTTGCGTAAAGCATTTTCATAAAATAATTTCAGAAATTCGATTTTGCTACTATTGATCGGAAACATATTTGGATTATTTAAGCAACTTAAGATTTAATATTTCATATTCTAATTTGGCTTCGTAGACGGAAGTTTCATCTTCCTTTTATCTAATCTGTTTAAGCAATCGGATTTAAGCACTTTTATTAATTTGATGTATAAAAACTGATTCTTGATTTAAGGTATTAAAAAGATTCACACTTTTCTATGCGAAAATGTCCAAAATCTCAATCCATATAAATTATGTTAAAAAATGTGACTTTTTCACCTTAGTTTTCACCTTGTCATTGCGAGGGTCTTTTGGCAGATAATACTTTTATGTGTTTACCTGATTTATATATATAGAATAATTCAAAGATGATTACAACTTTGCGGTTAACAAAAATGTAAAAATATGTTTTCAAAATTGACCAAGTTTTAATGGGGCTTGTGGACATGTCTCATTCCAAAACTCGTCCGGATTTACTTTACACTCCTTCCCAATAAGATTCCCTTATAAAACAATGAAAAAACAAGTAAAATGTTATAGTCGGTCAAGTCCGACTATGTAATACCCTACACCACATTAATGATTGAAATAACTGCTACGAAAATTTTTTTGAACAACCCTCGTATAATTTGCTTTCCTTATTTATGCTTGTGTGTGTAGTACATAATTGTGACACTAACATTTATGTGAAATTTATGCGTTTTAAAGGGATTTTTTTCTGGAGGTTTATATGAAAATTAGGAAAATTTATGGACTCGTTTAATTTCGCTCAGCGATTTTAGCTTATTATTTCCTTAATTTTTCTATATATTTTTACAATACCGACGTGATTGTGATGTACAGAGTTTGTTTGTGAGATTGAAAGGGTGGTTGTATGGAACCTATAAGAAATAATGTACCGATCCTCGTACACCTTTTTTTAGAATTATATAATTGAACTTTATTTGGCTTAATTTGATTAAAATCGTTTTATATTTACTACTTTTTATTTACATTAACATAAATTTCATTAAGATATCTCCAAAATGGTGTCCTTTAATTTGCGAACAAGCTTTACATGGACAGCCAGTCGGATGGATGGAGAGTTATGCTTAAATAAACTCGGAAAGTGATTCTGAGTCGAACGGTATACTTAAAAGTATTCTTTTGTAGGGTATAATTTGAGACTACAGAACAAAAAATAATAATTTATAAGTGAATAAATGTTGCCACCTTTTTGTAAGAAATTCCCAAAAATTTATATTTCTTATAGTTTTAATATAAGATTAATATAACTTTTTAATGGATTCACATATTTATATAGTAATAGCACAACTATTTTTTAGAATATTATAGAGTTTATTAAAAAAACAACAATTAATGATCGGCTCTCGCATAAATATATTTTCCAATTTGTACTTAAGAGTGCAGTATATTATGGTACTAATTTATATGTATAATTTGTGTGCTTTAAAAGGACTTCTTCTAGGGAGACAATAAGGGAGATAGATGAAATTATGTACCGTCCCTCGTAAAATTTTGTACATCGATTTTGCTTATATTCGTAATTAGACCAAATCTTATGATAATACTTGCGTATATATATTATTTACGCCCCTAAAAATTTGGGCCAAATTTCGTTACAATCGCTTTATATTGAGGTCTTTTAAGACCTTAAAACCCCATTCTGGGAGGAACATTTGTTTGGGGGCTGGATAAAATAATGGCCTCATTACCAATTTCAATAGGCATCTTCCTTGGACCAAAATAATGACACATGCTAAGTTTCATCGAGGTATCTTAAAAAATTGCTACCTGCATTTTGTTCACAAGGTTTACATGGATAACCAGCAAGGCAGACGGACGGACATTGTTAAATCGAATCAAAAAATGAGTCTGAGTCGAAAGGTATACTTAAAAGTGGTGGTAGCATTATTCTCTCCGTACGTTACAAACTTAAGCACAAACGCATTATACCCCAAACACCTATGATGGTGTAGGGAATAATCAGGATCTACAGTTCGTAAAAAGGGCGAAAAATACTTTGAAAATTCATTTCGACGTTTTGCAAGAATTATCTATATAAAAAATTTCATAAATGGATTTTTGGTGAATTTTTCAAAAATCAACAAACTGCTGGTGGTCAAATTTGGAGACAACGCCCCTGACTGTACTCCAGATCAACTTAAAAACACCCTAATTTTGATTGTGTGAAATCTGTAATGGTTCAAAAGCTACAGAAATATTTCCAAAAAATCGCTTTGAACACATTGTGCACTTGTGGTACACTATATTCGGTGAACACCCTTTAATAAAATTCCGAAAAGAACTAAAATATTTAATTGCATCATCTTAAACATAAAACATATTGTAGTTTTGCTTTAATAACAGATACTAAAATTAAATGCACGCAAAAATTTGTTCTGATTTTTCTTTTATTTTTTATTCTCCAACAATCAAGAATTTTATCATTCCCGTTTGAAAGGAAAAAAACTAAAAACCGTTGAAAAAATACCTTCAAGCAAGTGGCGCTACTTTCAAGTTTCGTTGCATGTCACATGCTACGGATTTATATTTTTCACATTTATTATAAAGAGAAAGAGAGAGAGAGAGAGAGAGATAGAAAAAACATATTTTCTTGTTTTCTTTTTGTTCTACATTTTCTTGATTTTGTTAAAATAATAATAATAATCTAATGGAACAAATTGTAACTAATAAATGCGTATAACAACTAAAAACAAAGTTAAGCGCATGTTTACAATAAATAAATACAAAACGTACAGATAGATGGACAGACAGACAGACAGACAGACAGACGGACTTAACGAAATAGTAAAACAATAATATTAGCAACAACAATAAAATGTGTGGTTAACTAACATTTAGAGTGAGATTAAAATATTATTAACACACAGTTCTCATTAAAACTCTTTGATCAAGTTACCTTTATAAAACATGTCAGTTAAATGTGAATTTGTTTGTATTGTTAAACTGATTAAAATGTGTGATCAGCAAAAAAGTGCGTTCCAAAGCCCAACATAATCCCACAAGAGGTTCAAGGTTCTGCCGTCAAAATATTTCCATTATTATTAAACAGTACCAGGGAGAGTTTTTTTCATTAAGAGAAAACTTGGTTCAGGTAAAAGGAATGTTCTAGATGTTATTTTTAAAGGAAAAGAGTAAAAAGCAATTCCCAAAAGAGCTCTTAACACATCCTACAGGAAAAAGCTCCGAAACCATCCGGCAGGTAAGCAGATAAGAACACTGCTAAAAATTTAGAAGCCAAAAACAAATTATCTTGCTACATGATGGATGACGAAACGTATGTTCTGGAGGTTGTTGCCGATGTTCAAGTGAATGTTAAAGTTTGGAGCCCAAAAGCAGTCAAAATTTCCCAACGGACTCTATAAATATCAAAATTAACATCAAGTAATGTTTACAAAAACAGAAAAGGCTGCTTCCATTCATAAGACTTCATAATGTGACGACTTATTTTTTCCCTGAATTGACATCCTGTCACTATGGTAGAAAAGCTCTTGAATAGTACTGGAACAATAATGTGGTATTTGTACCCAGAAAGGTAAATTATCCAAACTGCCCGGAGCTAAGACCAGTGTTTATCTGCCGCTATAATAGTTCTACGGAAAATAGACAATTAATATTGGCCTTGTATGGAACCTACCACTCCCACTGATCGTATCCGTACTACATTTTATCCAGTAAAACAATTTCTTAAGTGATTGAGACTAAATTAAAGAACTCTCGCTATATTAGTTCTTAATATATTCGAAAATCTAACTTGTCGAGTGAATCAGATCCTATAGAAAATGGTTTGAACAAACTTTTCGCTGTAACAGTTCTTTAGATATTCGATATTTAAAATTGGCTTTGTATGGTTGCAATCTTTCCCCCTCATTCTATCCGTTCTATATATTTACTAGTGAAGTTATCTTTTAGCAGCATGATTGCAGCAAAATTTCAAGACTCTCGCTACAATAGTTCCTGAAATACTCATAATTTTATTTTAGCTTTGCATGGAGGCTACCTCTTCCCCTAATCCTATCTGCCCTATATTTTCCTCAATAAAGTTGTTTTTCAGTAGCATGGTTGCTACAGAATGTTAAGACCGCAGTTATAGCTCTTTAAGTATTAAATTTTTTATGTTTGCTTTGCATTAAGGGCTCCCCTCCCCCTAATCCTACCGAAAATTTTTTATAGCCTATATTACTTTCGGGCCACATTTTCAAGATTCTTTGAAAATTTTATCTATATTGGCGCAGCCTTTTTGGGGTTATAATACTATTTTATATGTAGAGATATGTATGTTAAGAATTTTCCCATCTCACTCCTTAAATACATGATCTTTTTTTAACATTTTAATGCAAATTTACTTAAAGATTTCTTTGTTTATAAACAAAACACAGATACATACACACATATAGATACTGTCTAATTCGCATACTCATACAGTTGTCTTAAACACTTGTCAATAAATAATAAAATAAAATATACAAATTAAATGTCAAAGAAATAAATAAAAAACAAAACAAAAAAGAAATTTATGTAAATAAGCAAAAAACAAAATAAAAATATACAAAACAGAAAATGACAACAAAAAAGAAAAAAAGTAGAGAAAAAAAGATATTTTATTTGACAGCTGGATGACAAACAACAAATTTAACACTCTCTCACGAGGCACGCGCCGAATATGCAATAAACAACAGCTACAGAGCGAGAGGGATTAAATAATATATGTATAAATGTATATAAGAAACAGAACAACAAAAAAGAGAGAGATAGTGAGCGAGCACTTGAATATTATGTGCAGCTTCGGCTGCAAAGAGTCATATGGAATTTGCTGAATCTGTAAAGTTGGCAAAAATTCTTATTGGAAAATCAAACAAACAAAAAGTCACAAAAAACAACAACAAAATTGTTAACATAAACATTTAATTAAAATTGTGTTTAATAAAATTCATTAATAATTAAAATATTTAATTAATTCAATAAATTATTTCTGTTTAAATTAAATTTCTTAAGAGAGAAAAATCCATTTCAATAAATAAATCAGCTGTTTTTTTGAGTTTTATTATTTAAATATTTATGTGTGTGTTGGATTTGTATAAATATATGTGTATATGTATATGTGTGTGTGAGATTTTGTATATTTTTTTGGTATTTCCCTCCCCTTTACTAGTTGGCCGTGGAATATTTTTTTGTTATGGTTTCGTTAGTCAGTCTTCTTCTTCTTACTTTAAGATCAATGCACTCTTTTGATCATTTACTTCGTTGGCTCATTCATTTAATAACAGAGATGGAAAGTGTGGAAGTTCTTTTGTTGTTGTTATAAAGACATAATAAATCAAAATATAGCGATTTAAATAAATATTAAGACTTATTTTTGAAGTGATTTGAATATTGTAAGGTGACGGCCTCAAAATTAATGGAGTGATCTCCATATATCCGGAATAAATATTTGCGTAATAAATTTCGGTAGGATCAGGGGTAGAGGTAACCTTTTACTAAGAAAATATATGGAAAGAACTATTACAAGAAGACTTTTAAAATTTGGTCCCAATCAACAGCAGGAAGTATACAATTAAGGGCAGATGTTTTCCCCATATAGAACAACTATTAAAGGATGCACCTAAAATCTTAGTCCCAATAAAACATATTAATCTTTAGCTAAATAATAAGGTGATGAACCATACCAAGCAGAGCATTTTGTTCACATTTATGTTCGTTATGAAGCTGATCTTACATATCAATAGTGAACATAAAAATCATATCATCAGCATAAAAGGAATGACGCCATTTAGGAGCCCAGTTGGACTTATGTTTACTTACGCTCCAGTTGTATGATGGACATCGACTTATTAAAATTTTGCAAAAATTTAAAAGAGTGTGTTGCTTAGGAACTTGAGGACGATACCGATCGACAACGACATGTTCGCCAACCTATGGGAGAATAGATCATAGGTATTCACTGCTTTAAGGATGACTCCAAGCAAAATGATAAAACGGGACTAGGTCTCTATATAGTAAAACCAGAAATAGAAGGTTAATAAACGACAAATTCCGCAAATGGAACGGTGTACATCACCTTGGTATCTGGTATTGAGGAAGTGATCGGGAATATAGAGATAAACAACCTCTTTCTAAAATGCTATATTTCTGCTGAATGTGAGCTTGCAAGATCCAATGCCTTCATCGCATTGAAAGCGAATTATATGGAATTATATGGAATCTCTGTAGTCATTTAATGTTGGTATCTGTATTTGTATTTTCTCAAAGGTTCAGTGCATAATAAGCCGATATAGAATCCCAGGTTTATGCTAACAGACAAGAGACCCAATTAGTCTTCTATTCTTAATCTACCTACTTAGATATGAATACATATGTAGAACGTTGAAAGACGATCTAGTAATCGTTTACCATAGAGTCGTTTATTCAAAAAAAATCTACACTTTCAGATTTTTGTAACGAAGAAGTCTACACTTAGATGCGGTTCTATGTATCTTTCCGATCTTACATTAAATGAATAAACATAGTTAAGAGTTCTACGATGTTAAACCTCTTTTGTGGGAGGACATCTATATGGTCATTACCGGAAATATTGGATCCATAAAAAGGCAAATTATAGAGTGTTAACAATGTTTTATGAAGAGTCTGCTAGACGATCCAACGATACCGTTCGACTTTCTTTTTTAAATCGAATGGTATACTTTAAAATGATGATAGCACTACTTTTTTAGTATTGAAGGTGTAGGGTATTAGTAGGCAATATTGAAAATTCATCCTTTTGAGTAGTGAACCTCATTTGGAGGTTCTGATTTCCAATCTCCAAGTGTGTCATAAAAATAACATTTCATACCAGCTGAAAATATTCTTGAAACCCAATCACTATACGTGATTTAATCTACTGCGATATCAGTTTTTGTAACTCAGTCTAAATCTACAGTCTACGCTAGGAATACAAAAAAATATGATTCTGCTTGAACATATTTTTTTTGAAGCCAAAAATGCTATATTCGGCTATGTCGATGCTTTAATACCCTCTACCATTTTTAATTTGAAACTAATTGTAGGAACATATTAACAATTTTGCTTCTAAAGAGATACCATTCACCCGTTCCCTATGCCAAATTTACATTGGCTATAATATTTTGCTAACATTGCTTCATCTAAACTTTAATGCTAAAACCTCTTAAAATTATTCCTTTTAGGTGTTACAAGCTGAATGGCAAACTTAATATAACCCCATCCCACTTGTGTTTCTTAACATTTATGTGGTTTTCTATATAACGATTTCAGGGAATAAGGTTCAAATTTATTGTGAAAGGAATATATGAGGAGTGAGATTGAAAAATTCTTAACAAACATTAATGTTAATAAAAATGAAGCCGATAATTTTTGTATTTCTGTCACTTTGCTCGTGCAGACAGTACATCTCCGTTTACAATTTACCACACTTTTGAACACATTTTTTGAGCTTTTCTATTCCCCTTTAACAAAAGCCCAATATCTCTTAACTGGCATTAACTCCGGGCAGTATAAAGAATTTGCGACTCTTGGTATAAATACCACTTTATTGTTCTTGTACCACTCAAGGGCTTATTTAACATAGTCACAGGATGCCAAGTCAGAACAAAAACAGGTGGACACATTATGAAGTCTTATGAATTGAAAATTTCGGTATTTATACATCCCGTTTTAAGAAGTGATTATTTTATTTTGCCACAAGTGTATACTGCTTGACGTAACAAAACCTTTTTGGTTAATTTTGTTTGTTTTTGGGTCCTACACATTTCTTTAATATTCCCTCGAGCATCAATATCTCTTAATTAATTTTTTTGGCCAGGAAGTTTCAAAAATCTGCCAGATCATACGTTTCATCATCCATGATGCAGCAAGATTAAACTTGACTTCAATTTAGTGTTTTGTTTTTGTCCTCTTAATTCTTAGCAAAGTTTCAATCAAGAACTCTTTGAACGCTATAATTTTTCATACCAAAAAGTTCGAGTACTGAGGTAACAGGTGTATTTTCCTCCTGGATGTGTTGTGAGCTCATATGAAAATGCTGTTTGTTTTTTTTTGGGGGGCTTTAGAATATAAAAACTGAACGATGGATTTTGAAATGTGGCTCAATTAGTAGATAATCGTAATCAATTATCTCAACTTTTCGATCAATAATTCATTAATATTTTCAAATAATTGTCAACACAATAATCACATTAATAACTTTAAATCTGTTAACCATAATCTCCCAAATAATTATACAAATAACCAGTTTAAATTATTAATCATTTTGTCAACTTTGCTTCAAGCGTTTTTTTTCACAAGCGGAAGCAGTTAAAAATTTATTTAACACAAAATGTTGCTCCATCATTTATTCAATATTTATAAATAAACAAAAATAAATTTTTACTCAATAAACACTTTAATGAAAAAAATACCTTTTGTTAATTATAGATTTTTTTAAAATCGTTACAACTTTATTATGTTGTTTTTTTTTCTTCTTCTTCTTCCTCTATAAGTGATTGATAGTTGAGAAGAAAAAACTTCGCTTAAAAACGAATAAGAATGCTATATTGGGCTATGCCGAATCTTCAATAGCCTCCATTACGTATGAAGTAAATACATTATGTTCACAAATACACTTACAAATCGATACATTATATGAAAGTTGATCAAAATGTAGGATGGTTAAAGATCATACAAAGGTAGTTGGGACCGACTTTTAAACTTCGGTCCCAACCACCTTCTTAAGAATCTATTTTACTAGATAAAATTTAGGACTTATAGAATCAGGTAGATGGTTTTATTTATTTAATATCTAAAGAACCATTGAAGTGAGAGTATTAAGATTTTATTTCTATCGCTTTCCAAGGTATAGTTTTTCTATATAAATGATGGACGAATGTTATGTTTAGTACATACACACTCACACATACACTCACAAACGTATGCAATCTATGAAAGTTTTTTTTTAATAGAATTCAGAAACACTTAATGTGTGATAAAATAAGTTAGATTTTTGGCTATAACTTTTTTCTACTGAACCGATTTTGATAATTTTTAGAATGATAATAAAGTACATATTCCTTTTATATCGATTTATAATTCAAAATTTTAAATGAAGGTTCTCCACTTGAACTTTGAGGTTGCCTCAGATATTGGTCTATATCTTTAACTATACTGAACCAACTTTGCTGGTTATAAAAAGAAAAATTCTCAGGACTATAAATATTTAGGTCAAACTTGTCAATTATTGTTGATTTGAGCATGTCAACAACAAACAGACGAGCGGATTTTATGCAAGAATATATATTACATTATGGGGTCTGAGATTATTCCTTCTTAACATTACACACGTAATGACAAATGCAATGAGAGCATGTCAACAACAGACAGCCAGACGGACATACCTAAATCGATACAGATTTTGATGTGATGAAAGATCATGTCATGATTCCTTCTTATCATTACACACATAATGACAAAGTTAATATACCCTCTTCACGATTTGTGATGGTGTAAAGTATAAAAAGTTAAAAGTCAGCAAAAAAAATAATTATTGAAAAGAAAACAAGATCTCGCCTTAAAGTCATTAACTTAAGTGCTTGAGGTATGAGAAGATTTAAATGGCGGGGGAAAAATTAAATTCATATATTTATTTATTACTCACTTAAATTGAGGTATGTATTCGTGAATATGTGTGCGGAAATAAGTGAATATAATTTTATGGTGAAGTACTGACACTTATAATTAATAGAAATTTCACTTGAATACAGTGGGTGGAAAATACCGGTTATTGAACCATGTTCAGAAAAAAAGATCTTAAAATAGAAATAATGAAATGAATAAACATAAAATTATTTTAAACAAAATTGAACTAAACCCTAAAATTAGCTAAGAAGAGCTAGAAAAGAGATGAGAAAAAATGAGGACTGTTATTTAATGCAACAACTACTCATTATCACGATCACAAATCGTAAAAATAATAATTTTAGTAGAAGAGTTCAGAGTTGCCAGAAAAATTGTTTAGAGAAAAATATTTAACAATAGAATTTATAAGAAAGCAAAACAAAACGAAAATTTTATTAAACAAATAAAATTTGCCGAAAATTTTCTATAAAAAGTTAAATTTACGAATGAAATTTTTTAAAAATTTTAACGATAATTTTCATATAAAAAGAAAAAAATTTACTACTGGACTGGTTTTTGCTGAAATTTACACAGAATGAACCCCATATAACTGAAATTTACATTTCGGTAGGACCAAGGGGAGAGGAACCCCCCATGCCAAGTAAATATTGATTATCGAATATCTAAGGAAATATAACAGCGAGAATTTTCAAATTTATTTCAATCACTTTTGCAAGGAACTCTTTTACTGGACAAAATATAGGACAGATAAGATCAAGGGAAGAGTTAACTTCCATACAAAAAATTATTGATCATCAAATATTAAATATAGAACCACTTCATTGAGAATTCACAAATTTGGAACTATTTTACAAGACAAAATGTGGGGCGCATAGAATCAGGGGGAGTGGAAGCCCTCCTTAGAGCTATAACGACGAGAAATTTCAAATTTGGTCCCAATAATTTTTTTGAGACGGATAGGATCAGGGGAAGAGGTAGCCCTCAAATAAGACAAATTTTGATCATCGAATATTTAAAGAACTATAACAGCGAGAATTTTCAAATTTTGTCCCAACAACTTTATCAAGGAATTGTTTTACTAGACATAATCGAGGGGAGAGGTAGCCTCCACACAAAGAAAATTTTGATAATCGAATATCTATAGGATCACCATGTGGTCCCCATAATTGTTCAAGTCAGAATAAAGGGCGGATAGGATCAAGGGGAAACTTGTTCCTCATGCAAAGCAAATGTTGATTATCGAATACACAAAGAACTATAAAAGCAATAGTTCTATAATTTGACCCCAATCACTTTCTTTTACTGACCAAAATATAGGACGGTTAGAATCAAGGGGAAGTCACTCCCTAAAAAATATTAATCATCGAATATCTAAAGAACTGTAAAAGCGGGAGTATTCACGCTGGTTCCTATTAATTTCTCAAGGATATTTTCTACTGGTCAAAATGTAGAACGGATAGGACCATGGGTGGCAAAGCGCACCGGGTCTTAGCTAGTTTACCATAAAGAGAAATCTTAATGACAATTTACATAAAGATTATGTGTGTTTATTTGCATTTTTTTTTTTTGGTTGTACCTTACAGGGAACTAAACGGGTGTATCAATTTTCTTAAATTTTTTACAGAGTCATCCTGTATGCTTATAAGGAAACATAGACTTATTTTATTTTTTTTTTTTTTTTTTTGATAGGATCAAGGGGAGAGCTATTTAAATTATTTAATATCTAAAGAACTCTAACTGCGATGGTCTTAAAAATGTTTAAGCAATCATAGCAATTGAAAATAACTTCACTGAAAAAGGATCAGGTGGGTGTAGCCCCCATATAAAACTAATATAAGGAAACATAAGAAAGTATTGAAGCGAGAGTCTTAAATGTTATGCTACTGTGAGAAAGCTTAACCAAAAAAATATAGTGCGAATACGATAAAATGGAGATGTAACCCCCATACAAACCAAATACTGATTACACAATAACTAATGAATTCTTACAGCAAGAAATATTTTTACTGTTTTGAAATAATTTGGAACCATTGAAAACTATACCACCCATGCAAAGCCAATTTAATTTTCGAATATCTAAAGAACCATTACAGCGAGAGTTTAAAAAATTGGTCAAAAGTAATTCTAATTAAATTGATTCACATGACAAAATGAAGGTTATAAAGGATATGGGAAAGTGGTGCTCCCTATACAAAGCCAAGTTTTATATTAGAATATCTACACGAAAGAATACCTACAACAAGAAATCTAAAATTTAGTCGCAATCACTTTTTCAATGTACTGTTTTACTGAACAAAATGCGAGATGGTTGGAATCAGAAAGAGAGGTAACCCATTCAAAGCCAATCATAATTATCGAAAGTCTAAAGAATTGTTAAAGCGAGACCTTTAAAATCTGGTCCCAACCATATTCTCATGAAACTGCTTTACTGATAAAAGGAAATTTATTCTAAATTTCCTTCAATAAAGAAATTTACCCTAAATTTCCTTCAGAAAGGAAATATATCGTAAATTTTTCCCAAAAAGGAAGTTTATCCTAAATTTCTCCAGAAAAGAAATTTATTGCAAATTTCTTCAAAAGGAAATTTATCCTAAATTTCCTTCAGAAAAGAAATATATCGTAAAAAAGAAAAAATATAGCGTAAATTTGTTGCAAATTTTCTTCAAAAAAGAAATTTATCTTAAATTTTCTCCAAAAAAGAAATTTATCGTAAATTTTCTCCAAAAAGGAAATTTATCGTAAATTTTCTCCAAAAAGGAAATTTATCGTAAATTTCCCCCAATAAGGAATATTGTCGCAAATTTTCCTTAAAAAAGAAACTTATCGTAAATTTTTCCCAAAAAGGAATTTTATCGTAAATTTCCCCCAAAAATGAAATTTATCGAAAATTCCCTCTTAAAAAAATTCATCGTAAATTTCCTCCAAAAAGGAAATTTTTCCTCAATTTCCTCCAAAAAGAAAATTAATCGTTAATTTCCCCCAAAAAGAAAATTAATCGTAAATTTCCTCTAAAAAGGAAATTTATCGTAAATTTTCTCCAAAAAGGAAAATTATGGTAAATTTCCCCCAAAAAGGAAATTTATCGTAAATTTACTCTAAAAGAGATTTATCATCCAAAATAGAAAATTTATCGTACATTTATTAAAAATTCCTTTAGAAGTGAAATTTATAAAAAAATATCTTAAATGCCAAGTTTATAGCAAAATTTCCCATAAAATAAAGATTTTTTCTCCTCACTCTTTCGCATCCTTTCATTACATACCTTTACATGTGAGCTGCTTTAAATGATGTTGTTGTTGGTTTCATTTAAGAAACTGTGGAAAAAAATGTTGAGGAAAAAAGTAACAAATCGTTGTTTACAGTTTTCCCCTTCCGTAGATTTATGATTTTTATTCCTCGTTTTTTTTCTCTTCTTTTTTTCAGATTTATTTTTCTGTTTAAATTTAAAATTTGAGTTTGAAAACAAGTTTTATAATTAATTTGTTTTACACATTTTGTTTATGACTACTTTTTTGTGATTTTTTGTCTAAAAAGAATTTATGTTTTTTTCTCTTAAATTTATCTTTATTTTCAGAGTTTATTGTTGTTGTTGTTATAATTTTTTATGCTGGTAATTTTCACATTTTTATGAGATTTTTTTATATTCCAGAGAAAAATACACAAATGTGTGATTTTTTTATAGTAACTATAAAAATAAGTATAATAAATATAAAAACACTTTATAAATTATTTATTTTAAAATTATGACACTTTTATGATTAATTTTCTTTTCTTAATAAATATTTTTGCATATTCGATGTGGTTAATTTGTTAATTTTTTTAATTATAATTTATAATGAAATTTTTGTTTTAATTATTTATTATTTTTTAATTACTTTTGAAATGAGGCGATTTATCGCTCAAGGCGTTTCAATTATTAAAATTAAAATGTTGACATTTTAGCGATTTTATTGATCATTTTTGAAACGTAAAAAATGCAATATTTTAACGAAAATTTTCTCTAAAAGAAAATTTTATGAGAAAATTTTCTCTAAAACAAAATTTTTACGAAAATTTTCTATAAAAAAAATTTTACGAAAATTTTCTCTAAAAGGAAATTTTTTCGAAAATTTTCTATAAAAAGAAAAATTTGCGAAAATTTTCTATAAAAAGAAAAATTTGCGAAAATTTTCTATAAAAAGAAAATTTTGCGAATATTTTCTATAAAAAGAAAATTTTGCGAAAATTTTCTATAAAAAGAAATTTTTACGAAAATTTTCTCTAAAAGAAATTTATAAAAAGAAAATTTTGCGAAAATTTTCTATAAAAATAATTTTTTTGCGAAAATTTTCTATAAAAATAAATTTTTTGCGAAAATTTTCTATAAAAATAAATTTTTGCGAAAATTTTCTATAAAAAGAAATTTTTGCGAAAATTTTCTATAAAAAGAAATTTTTGCGAAAATTTTCTATAAAATGAAATTTTTGCGAAAATTTTCTATAAAAAGAAATTTTTGCGAAAATTTTCTATAAAAAGAAATTTTTGCGAAAATTTTCTATAAAAAGAAATTTTTGCGAAAATTTTCTATAAAAAGAAATTTTTGCGAAAATTTTCTATAAAAAGAAATTTTTGCGAAAATTTTCTATAAAAAGAAATTTTTGCGAAATTGTCAATAAAAAGAAATTTTAACGAAAATTTTCTATAAAAAGAAATTTTAACGAAATTGTCAATAAAAAGGAATTTTTACGAAAATTTTCTATAAAAAGACATTTTTGCGAAAATTTTCTATATAAAGAAATTTTTACGAAAATTTTCTCTTAAAGGAAATTTTAACAAAATTGTCAATAAAAAGGAATTTTTACGAAAATTTTCTATATAAAGAAATTTTTACGAAAATTTTCTATAAAAAGAAATTTTAACGAAATTGTCAATAAAAAGGAATTTTTACGAAAATTTTCTATAAAAAGAAATTTTTACAAAAATTTTCTATAAAACAGAAATTTTAACGAAAATTTTCTATAAAACAAAAATTTTAACGAAAATTTTCTATAAAAAGAAATGAAAATGTTCTATAAAAATAAATTTTAACGAAAATTTTCTATAAAAATACATTTTTACCAAAATTTCCTCTAAAAAATAAATTTTTACAAAAATTTTTTATAAAAAAAATCAACGAAAATTTTCTATAAAAGGGAATTTCAACAAAAAAGAAACAAAAATTTTCTTTCAATTGAAATTTTTTAAATATTAATGAAAATTCTTTCTTAAGCTTTCCAATTTTAAAGTCCCATAAATATAAAATATTGGACCAAATTAACCTCAGTGTCGATTTAGTTACAACCGTCCTCTTTCTTAAATGTTAGCACGCTCACATCTGCGTTAATTGTCCGAGGCCAATAAAATGTTGGCCATAAGAAGTTTGATACTTTAGAATCTGCCAAATCGGTACAGAAGATACAAAATTATAGACCGATATGTTAAATGACAATCAGTGGTTCCAAAATGAGTTTTGAAAATAATTCTATAGCTTTCGAACTTTCGTAGGTTGCTAGTGGTTCAGAGGATAAATTTGAGCATATCGTGCATGTAGAGTCCTTTTAATTACTATTAAAAACCATATTGGTTTCACTCTGTATTCAAAATTTTAAGAGAATCAGTTCATATTTACGGCAGATATTTTATAATCCCCATTCTGATTGAAAACTAGAATCACATGAACTGGAATTAGAATGTGAGTTAGAGTTTAAATCTGAACATAAATCTGCAGGAGAATTTTAACTAGAATTAGAATTACAATCTGAGCCAGACTATGAAGTACTATTGTGAGTACTATATCTGAGCAGGAATCTAAACTAAAATCAGATCTAGAATATGATGTAGAACTGAAAAAGAAACTCAACTCTTTATGAATTAAATTTTCAACGAGTATTGGAACTAGAATCAAAAATAGAAGACTAAACTCAAATCCAGATTATAATCTGATTTACTAACTCAACATGAATCTGACGAAGTGTCTTAACTAGAAACAGAACTAGATTATAAGCAGTCTTAAGAAGAGGCGGAACTACAGTCTAAACTACATATTCTAACTATTGATTTGGAGAAGCACATACTACTAGTTGGTCTTTAAAAATCGCCAATATTTAATGAATACTTTGATTGAAAAATACATATATAAATACATCTTGTAGCTGTCTAAAAAGAATGCACTTACATGTATAGTTTAATAGATATTTAAACCGAAGAAAAAGTTTGACCCATTTTAAAAAACTAGTTGGGCTTTTTTCTGGCATAAAAAAAAGTTACAGGATTATTTCCAAAACCCCGTTTTGGGGCCATTGTGTAATGGGCACCGAAATCTGCAACAAAATCTGAATTTCAATCTGCTAAAAAACTCATAAACAGAATTTTATTTTGAAGTAGAATTTACAATAAAATCTAAACTTAAAGCAGAATTATAGCCAGAACTAGAACTATGATCAGAACTAAACTCTGTAACAGAATCAAAACTAGAAGCGGAACTATATTCTTAACGATAACTATTTTAGATTATAAACTTAAAATAAAACTTATTGTCAGTCCATATATAAAATTCAAAGAAGATTAATCTGCAAAAATAACCGTAACTCACAAAATCACTTTAAAATCACAAATCTCTGAAATAAATTCGAACTGGGAGCATATTCTGTACACTTAAATTAATATTAATAAGAATATTGAAACAGAATATAATGCATTACCTGAATCAGAAACAGCAAAAGAATCTGAACTATAATCTTATCCCAAAGTCTCATCTAGAAGAGGAACTATAGTCTGACCAATAATTTCAATGTTATGTATAATCTGCAATAGAATCTAAACTATAAACGGTATTATAGCCTGAACTTCAACTATAATCAGACCTGATAACTAAACTATACCATATAACAGAATCAAAACTAGAGAGGGCATCTTCCCTACAGATCCAATTCTCGCCTATTTACACGGAACCATATGTCGTAGGTAATATTAACAATAAAAGAGATTTTTATTCTAATTAACATAAATTTTCTTCAAATTGAAGAAATTTATTCAAATTACTAAAAAGTTTAATCAAAAAATGTTTAAAAAAAGATGTTTAATTGAATAAAGTTTCGTTAAAAAATTTACGAAAAATATCGGACAGATATTTAGTAAAAAAAGGGAATAAAGCATCGTAAGTTAAATAACACACAAATTTATTCAGTGATGTTAATTTGATTAACATTTTTGTTAATTTAACTATTTGTTTCTTCAAATAATTTTTTTTATTTTCTTTGTCATATTAAATAAAATATGACGAAAAATATAGACTGAATATTGATTTTTAAACAGAATCAATGTATTTAATAGAACATTTTAATTAAAATGATTAAAAATTAAAGGACAATGCAAATGGAGGATCAGCTGATGAACAAAGATGTAAGTAACATTTCATCAGAAATACAACATTGTCCTTTGACATGGGACTGTTTTAAGTTGTCTATTACTTTTTCTACTCTATTTAGTTATAATGTAAAATTAGCTTTTATCCGGTGCGCTTTGCTGCCTTTTTCGCCTTAGTCCTCGATCTCGAAAGACATTTTACAAATCTCAAATTGACGTTTATTAAAGCATGGAATTAGGTCAAATTTTCGCTGTATTAGATCTATAGATATTCGATAATCAATATTTGCTTTGTACGGGGTCTACTTCTCCTCTGATCCTATCCGTCCTATATTTTATCCAGTAAAACAGTTCTTGAGGAGGTCATTGGTATCAAATTTTACAGTTAAAAAGATATTCTATAATGAATATTCCTTTTTATAGGGGAGCTCCTTCCCTTGGCCCTTAATACTTAATGTGTTAATTTATTACAACAATTGTGCGTAATTCTTTCCTCAAATCAACTAAAATTTCATAAATTAACTTAAATATGGTTTAATTGATAATATTATTCAATTACAGCACTTTTATTAATTTAAAGAATTTACGAAAAAATAACATAACTTTTCGTTATAATGAATAAAGGTTTCATTGCCTGATATATAATATAATTTCCTTCAATTCTACAACCTTTTTCGTTATATTTACTACCTTTTCTAATTCAGTGTAGAATTTAGACAAAATTTAAATTTCTCAGTCCATAATTTATTGCAATTTTTATATAAATTTGATTTTGAAAAATCATCTCATATGACATAAATTGTGATTAACACAAGTAATCTGTTATCTAAGTTTAACACGGGTTGGAGGTTATTTGAAATTCACATTATCAAGAAGGGTATTATTTAGTCGCTCTGGTGGAGCATCTGTTAATCCATCATTTTTGGTTTTATTTGGTAAAATTTCCTTTTTTAATGAAAATATCGTTAAATTAAGATAAATATATTTCCGTTTTATAAATTTTCATTTGTTTTATTTTCTTAAATAAATCCGAAAAAAATATTCCATTCCTCATACCACCCCTACAGTTGAGAGGATAGAGAAAATATCATAAAAATAGCTTTAATGTCAGCACTTTTTTTCGAAAAAAAAACTTTAATTAAAGACATTTAATTAATATTTCAAATTCTTTATGAACACTTTTTTCTTTTTTTAATTTATTAATTTATTTTATGGACTTTTTTATCACATTTTAATAATATTTTTTTAGACTTATGTGATTAAAATTCACATTTTTTTGCACTTTTTTCTTATTTGTGGTCTGAGCAAATAAACAATAAAATTTTAAATACTTTTTTTGCACTTAATTTATTATTTAGAAAATTTATTAGTAATTATTTTTTATTTTATTTTTGTTTAATTTATTTTTTTAATTTGCACTTAGAAATTTTTACTAAAATAACAACAACAGAAAAAAAAACCTTTAAAATGCAAAAAATAAAATTAAGACAACAAAAAATAATTATGATTTCAATGTCGTTACGCTGTTATTCTGCAGCTTTCTCTCTTTTTAACACTCTCTCTATCCCTCTCTCTTTTGTTTTTTAAGTTTGTTTATTTCTATACCCTCCACCATTATAAGTAGTGAAGTGAGTATTTGACTTTATCATTCCGGATGTAACGTTAAGAAGGAATCAACTCAACAACCATAATGTATATATATTCTTGCATCAAATCAAAATCTGAATCGATTTAACTATGTCCGTCTTTTTGTCTGTCTCTTGTTATCACACTCACATCCACAACACTTGACAGAACTTAATGAAATTTGGCCTGAGTTTTTGTTAAAGTCCTAAGAAGTTTCCTGTTTAAAATCAGCAAAATCAGTTTGCTATATTAAAAGATATAGACCAATTTCTGAGACAATCTCTAAGTTCAAGAACTTAGAATGTTATGAAGTTATATGTACTTCATTACCATCCATTACCAAAATCGGTTCAAAAGAAAAAGTTATAGTCAAAAAATATAACTAATTTTATGACTCCTTAGGTGTTCCTGTACGTCTTGGAGTGTATGTGTGAGATCGTATATACCAAAACATAATGTATTAACTTCACATGCATTTGTGGCGGAGGGTATTAAATATTCGGCATAACCGTATAGAATATTCTTCATTGTTTTCCGTTGTATTTGCAGTGAGAAAACATTATTAGCAGAACGTGAGAGTAAGACAGTTGGAAGAGAGAGAGAGGGAATAGTGGTGGTTTGTTGTTGTTTTGTATATTGAGCATTAATTTTACAAATAATATCTGTATAGATACTTTACAGATTCCGAAATGAAATAAAATTGTACTACAGAATTGAATTGAATGAAAAAAAAATCATAGATACACATACACAAAATATCGACAATGAAAAAAAATTAAAGAAAAAAATTCGAAAAAAAACAGCACAATTGAAATCTTCCACTCTAAAGTAAAAGAAAATTTTAATTAAATTTTTTTTGTTTAAAAATCAAATAAATTTTTAAAAATTTATAAAAAGTTTATTTCAAACTTTTTTTAAAAAACAGGGCGCGTTTTATTACTTTTTTTCAAAATTCAAAACTTGCGAAATTATTTTAAAGATTTTCTCACACTTTTCTTGTAGCTGGAAACACTTAAAAATTTTTTCTTTTCACATTTTCTTATAATTTGGGGGATTTTTCATTTCACTATTTTCTTTTAAATTCATTATTTCAATGATTTTTTCTTAATTTCCCCATTTTTTTGAGAAATTTTTTCATAAAACAATTTTTATTTTAATTCATTTTTTTTAATTCCTCTACTTTTTTTTTGCTTATTACACAAACGCGTTTGAATAGCATAAACGCACAGACAAACACACGCACATACACTGTTTAGAACGCACACACACACACATCCACTCTATATATAAATTCATTTATATTTTTTTATTTAGTATGTGTGTTTATGTATGTTAATATGTGTGTTTTATGTGTTTTTTTAGCGAAAATTCCAACCGGGAACACAAGGTATCTATAAGATTTTCGGCACAATACTGGATTCCAATTTACATGAATTGGGAGTCAAAACTGGTACTAAAGGCGGTTTGTTCACTTTCAGCTGAAAACATTATTATTATTGTTGTCGTTGTTGTTGTTGTATCGTCCTCTGTTTAAGTTGCTTCTTTTTTTGTTTCTTCGTATAGTAATTGCTATTGTTGTTGTAGTTGTTCCTATTTTATTTACACATTTATTGCATTCGAAAATCTGTTTCTCTTCTGCACGCCTATTTTTCATTATATTCTCTCTCTCTCTCACTATCTTACAGACTCTCTATTTCTCTGCTTACGAATTTTTTCTGCTCATTCTTATTGAAATATTTCTCATGGATTTTTTAACTCTCTTTTTTAGTGTGATTGTATGTGCTGCATTAGAGAGGGAAATGTTGGTGCAATAGTACTTCAATGGTACTTTTTATGATTTGATTATAAGGGAAATAGTACTTAAGGATGTGTTTGGATGTCATATTGCATAAAAAAGGTTTGAATATATTTTTCTATATCCGTAACTCTTTTTCTATTTGTAATCCCGACTGCACAATGGTTCCAAAATGTATTGGAAATAATTCTGTAATTTTAAAACCGTAAGAGATACCTTAATTTACACGTTTAAAACTGAGCTGTTTTTCAGCATTAAACAGCCCCAGCTGGTAAGAGGATAATTGGTGAACTTTCTTCCGATTCATTCAAAAAAACTTATTTTTCTCATGAATGATTCTTATTTCAGGAGCTTGAGGCAAACTTCTCTTCAAAAGTGTCATCCAAACTTTCAATATTATTAATTTTTTAAAATAATTTAAATACGATTCTAACAAGAGCTCTGAAAAAAGCGAGTATATAATATGAGGTCTACAAAGCCGCCTAAATGATCTTGATTATGCAGAAAATATACAACTACACAAATCTCGCTTCAAACTAACGAAGTATAAAGATTGAATTAATGTGCCGAAAATGAACACTTTAAGCATCCACGCAACCTCCTAAACGAAACGATTGAAAGAGAATATCTAAGAATTTTGTTATCTTGAGAGCATATTATAAGGAAATGTAGGATCAAGTGCGGATATTAAAATCAATTTAAAAATTCAAAGGTTGAATAAAATCGTAACTTTGAACGGTGTCATTCCAGACATGCAAAATATGCAATTAATCATATACGGCTGTCCCACAATGTATTCCGGCCGTGTGCAGTACCCAACAGCATCCTCTGGAAAGAAACTGGACAACAAATCCTAACGAATAAAATAAAAAGCAGGAAATAGAGATGAATAAAGAATATCCGACTTTACTAAAATTGCCTTAGACTATAATCCCCTGGATCCATATATACGTAACGAAGACAAATTGATTTGGAAATCAAAAGGAATGACAAAGGCTTGACAGAAGTGAAGGTGCAGTAATAGCATAAAAATATAGATATATCGCTCATTTGCTGCAAAATAGTCATAACTCAAAAAAATCAATTTTTCAAATATTTTAAATTTTGTTTTTACAGAAATATTTCAATGAAAAAATAGCTCAAATTGTTATATCATGCACTGAGTCCTGTACTATTGGAAATCACTTTTTCCCCATAATATGAAATTTAATCATATCTCAAATTGTTGTTTGTAATACTGTATTATCCAAAGTTTTTTAGAGAAGTAACAAAATTTATTTTTCTAAAAACACCGACCTGCTGACTTCCTTATAATGAATTTTACAAGGAATTGGTGGGGCAAATCTTTAAAAATTTACTGGTACTTTTCATGTAGAATAAAAAGTATTTGATATAAATCAGATGCATTCTGTTTTTATTCACTATATAATAAAATAAAATAAATCCAATATTTTCATAAATATCGTCCATTGTTATTAAAAGGAAAAAATGTTATCACCTTTTCCAAATAAGCAGAAAAATTCAATTTTTTTTCTTAATTTCAATTTTCAAATTGTATAACTTTTATTGAAGAATCCAGACACACACAATAAGTTCTGAAAAAAAAAACCAAAAAATCATGTACAAAAATGGGTCAAAATATCTCTTAAACTATAGATTCTCACACACGTACACTGAACCAAAAAATATAGTAAATATAATGGAAAAAGGTGTGGAATTGAAGTCTAATAGGTTATATATTAACCAACGAAACATTTATTCATCATAACGAAATTATTAATATAACTATATATTATTCAATTTAAATAATATATTATTCAAATTGACAAAATTTAATTCTTTATATTGATGAATATAATTCAATTTAAATACCATATTTAAGTTAAATTTACGAAATTTTAGTTGAAATGAGAAAAGAATTACGTAAAATTGTTGTAATAAATTAACGAATTAAGTATTAAGGGCCAAGGTAAGGAGCTCTCCCTATACAAAGCAAATATTGATTATAGAATATATTTTTAACTGTAAAATTTGGTACCAATTACTTCCTCAAGGAACTGTTTTACTGGACAAAATGTAAGACTATCCACTAAAGCGAGAATTTGGTCCCAATTACATTTCTGAATACACGTCGATTTGTGATTTGTGAAATTTCTTTCGAGATTTAGGACTGAGGAAAATTTTTGTGTAGCAAAGCGTACCGGGTAAAATTAGTTTTACATGATAATTAAATAGTGTAAAATACATAATAGTGCAATATCAAAAGACGGTCTTGAATCGACTGTTTATATTTCTGATAAAAAGTTACTTACATGTTTGCTGATCAGCAAGCTGATCTTCCGTTTTCACGAATTTTATTCAAAATATTCCTTGAATTTCAATCATATTAATTACAATGTTCTATGAAATATTTTCATCCTGTATGTGTATCTATTTTTAGTTTACATTTTCTTTGTCATATTTCATTTAATATGACAAAGAAAATATAGAAAATTATTTGACGAAAAAAATTGTAACATTAACAAAAATTTTGACTCAAATTAACTTTATTTCGAATTGAATAAATTTATGTTCTATTTGATTTACATTACTATCGTTTTTACTAAATATTTGTTGATATAACATATTTTTCGTTAATTTTTTAACGAAAGTTAAAAAAATTTCTTTAGTATATTTGAAGAAAATTCTTCAATTTGAAGAAAAATTGTGTTAATTAGATTAAAAATATGTTTATTTAACAAATTTTATTTCGTTAAAGTTCTACGTTCATTAAAATTACCTCCGACATATTTCTGTAGAACATTACTAAAAAATCGCACTGCAGTAGACCATCCTTGGAGTTCCTCTTCTCGAACCAGAGACCTACTAAAAACATGTCTTTCTCCAAAGTCAATTGGAAAACAACTCATGAATATTTATGTGGTATTTTGTTAAAAAACAATATATTCAATAATTCCAAAGTTCTAGAATTATTTCCAAAAAAACGTTTCGGAACCACTGTGCAACGTTTTTAAAATTACAGAATTATTTAAAAAAAGTTATCGTTTGGAAGGGGCGGTTCGCTGTTATACTTGATTTGATTAAAACTTTTCATTAAACAAAGATTTTATTTAGAATATTTAATTAAATACTTTGTTTAATCCAACATCCATTCCAATTGCCAATTTCATCATATTCAAAAATTCCGTTAAAATATCCCTTTAAGTACATTTTCCCAAAATTCATAAGTACAATTTCAGTATGTATTGCATTTCCCATCTCTATTCACTATTACAATTATTCTTCTCACTATCCCTCTCTCTCTCTCTCATTTTCGCACACACTACACTTTTTTTTCGCAATTACTCTGCGATTGTAATTAAGCATACACAAAGTTTTAAATTTTTTTTATTTTATTGTTTTTGTTTTCATTCCATTATTTCGTTTTCTTTGCTTTATTCTCCTCCGTCAGTTGTACACTAAACTTTATCACAAGTTTTGTTGTCATCTGTTTATTTTAGTTAAACATGTGTTCGTTCGCTGTTTCGTTTGAAATGTTCATAATGTTTTTATGTTTTCTTTTGTATCTGTTGTATTCACTGTTAATAACATTTTCCCAAAGGGGGTCTTTTCTCTGTTATTTGATATGACGAAATTGTATTTATTTACATGGTTTATTGTTGTTGGTTTTGTTCATTTTTTCTCTGTTTGTTTTTTTAATATTGGCTGCAGCAGCAAAAAATTATACATTTATTCCGACATAGAAACAGACAAAAAAAAAATAAAAAACAAATGCAAAAGAGCAAAAAAGGCAAAAAACGAAAAAAGTCTACAATTAATGTAATTGAATTTTTCTAAATTACTGTAATTGAAATTCCATCAGCGTAAACTGTCATTATGTATGAACGAACAACTATACCGTCTTTACGGTGATTTATGTTTGTTTTATGTAATAATTTTATGAATTTTTTTCTGTTGTTTTGATTGTTAATTTAAGAAAAAATGTTGTTGCGTTTTTTGTTGTTTTAAGGCAAAATTTTAATGGAGATTTTTTGAGGATGAAAAAGAAACAAATTGTTTTTGAAATTAAGGCCAAAAGCGAAATTAAGACCGTGGCCTACTTAACAGGACAAGAAGATAAATGAAAATTTATTTGAATAAAAATAGACGAATTGGGCCACTCCGCTTGTCCCTATTGAAAGGTATTGTGTAATGAAAACGACAAAATAAGAACAAACGTGTGTGTGTTCTGAACTAAAACTGAACTAGAACTGAACTCGAACTGAACTAAAATTGAACTAGAACTAAACAGAAACTGAACTGGAACTGAACTCGAATTGAACTAGAACTGAACTCGAACTGAACTGAACTCGAACTGAACTGAACTCGAACTGAACTCGAACTGAACTGAACTCGAACTGAACTAGAACTGAACTCGAACTGAACTGAACTAGAACTGAACTCGAACTGAACTGAACTGAACTCGAACTGAACTAAAATTGAACTAGAACTAAACCGAAACAGAATTCGAACTGAACTAGAACTGAACTCGAACTGAACTAGAACTGAACTCGAACTGAACTGAACTCGAACTCGAACTGAACTAAAATTGAACTAGAACTAAACCGAAACAGAACTAGAATTGAACCAAAACTGAACTAGAAATGAACTAAAACTGAAGTAAAACTGAAATAGAACTGAACCAAAACTGAACTAAAACTGAACTAGAACTTAGGCACAACGTAACACACGAACTGAACTAAAACTGAACTAAAATTGAACTAAACCTGAACTAGAACTAAACTGAAAATAAACTAGAACTAAACCGAAACAGAACTAGAACTGAACTCGAACTTAACTAGAACTGTACTCGAACAGAACTAAAATTGAACTAAACCTGAACTAGAACTAAACCGAAACTGAACTAGAACTAAACTGAAATTTAACTAGAACTAAACCGAAACATAACTAGAATTGAACCAAAACTGAACTAGAACTGAACTAGAACTTAAGCACAACGTAACACACGACCTTTCGCAACGAGATACCGAACTAAAAAGAAACTGAACTAGAACTGAAATAGAACTACATATAATTGAACCAAAACTGAACTTTTTTTGAACTATAACTGAAGTAAAACTGTACTAGAACTCAAAATAGAACTGAACTTGAAATGAACAATAATTGGACTAAAATTGAACTAGAATTGAACAAAAACCAAACTAGAACTGAGATAGAATTGAACTAAATGCGAACTGGATATAACGGAACTAAAGTAGAAATAGAACTGAATCAGATCATAACCATGACCCAACTACAAGCATAGTTGCCAGATAAATTTGGACAAAAATCATCAAATTTGATGGAAAAAAATTTACAAATTTACTTTTCGAAATCATCAACATTTTTATCGTTCTTTTTCCAATTTAACAATTACAACAAAAATTTCAAGAGCTTTGAATAGCTTCAAACATGATCCGAAAAAAATTTAGAAAATCCGTTCCTATTTCGCTCAAAGAAAAAAGAAATTGATGAAGTTTGTCTTTACTTCATAAAGTTTATATACGATTTTCAATTCTTTTGTTTAAAATTGGCACTGTTAGGTTAAAAGAGATCTTGTTTTACAGTAGTCTTAAAGATTATTTGAAATTGATACCGTATTGAAGTTATTTTTCCCAAAATAGATTATTTGAATGTGTTTAACATTCTTAAGAAAGTACGCTGCAACATTTACCTTGCGTCTTTAAGTACCCGCAGATACCGATGTGTAAGTTGATTATTACTGAAACGATTTTATTTAGTTGTTGTTGGATTTTTGGATAATTTTTATTGAATTGAATTTATTAAAGGAGGGCAAAAAATTTTAATAAAGTCCACTTCGGGCTCATAAAATCTTCAAAATGATAAATCATCAGATTTGGCAACAGTGACTACAAGAAAAAGAGAACATAAGTTGATCCGAATTAACAACCAGAACAGAACCATAAGTGAACTAGAACTGAGCTGAAACAAAAATTAATTAGAACAGAACTGAATTGAGTTAGAACTGAACAAAAAAGCGACATATGTAACCAAGACCGGTTCCAAATTAAGAATTTTCTATAATGATTAATGGAATTATAAATTTGATTTCCGAATTTCCCCATGTATTTTATTTTATATATATTTTATAAGAATAATATCACTTTCGACTATATAGAAATAAAATTTAATATTAAGTACAATAAAACTGTGATTCCCATTTTTGATATCAAAATACTCCAATTCAAAACCGGTGAGAAGTCGTTTTAAAAATTGAATATTTTCAGAACTATGAAGAAAAAGTCCAGAAGAAAATTATGGATTTTAATCATTTCGGAAAAAGTTAAGTTTAACGGTTTATTGAATCCACATATATATTCAATTCAAGTACGTGTTTTTAGACGGTCTACCAGCTGGTATTCAGTAATCCTGCGATGGCTCCAATATTTCAGAATTATTAAAAATTAATTTTAGATCCACTGGGCCTCATTATTTACCATTCTTTCCCCACCATTTCTTCCCACCTTTGCCTTCCTTGTGTCATTTGCGCTTTCGATTTAACCATTCCTGCTACCGTTCCTTATTATTGTTCTGTGTTAACTTAGAAATACTGTACTTAAGATTCTGCACCTTTTTCTTTCTATGAAACCTAAACTGTTTGGTGATTATGGTTTATACTCAAATCATGGAAAGAGCCTATTTTTACGATCGATATGAAGTAGCATTATATACGGGTGTCATAACAGAACAGTAAATTAAAGATCTCATGTTCAATTGATTACAAAGTCCATTCAAAAACTTAAATCTGATAACCCGAAAATTTGATTTCGACCGTACTTCGCTGAATTTGCGGACGTTTGTAAATACATTGTACTTAACCGAGAGGTTTTTTTTTTTTTTTTTTTTTTTTTTTTTTTGAATAATTTGAATAATTCACCACTTTTACCAAATATCAATTAATTAATTAATTAATTAATTAAATGAAAAATTTCCAGTAAAAACAATTTTAGCGAAAATTTCCAAGAAAGAGAAATTTTATTGATAATTTCTCATAAAAACTAAATTTAACGAAAGTTTTCTATAAAAATTAAAAGAAATTTTTTATAATAAGGAAAATCTTAGGAACATTTTCCTAAAAAAAAATTATTGAAATGCAATTTTATAGAACATTTCCTATAAAATGAAATCCAATGCAATGCAAATGTTAACTATCTATTATATTTGGAATTATTAAAGGTAGAGCAAAAAAATAGTTTCACTGTCTTCTTTAAGGAATATAAGGAAATATAGGACCATGGTACTGTTCATACAACAAGTCCTCCATAATTTTCCTATAAAACAGTTTTTCGAGAGAAAATGAATGGAAGATATGGTCATATAAAGAAAAAAGAAGAACCGACGCTTTTCGGGTAAAATCTAGTTTCCCAAAAAAAGAAATTTTATTGAAAATTTTATATAAAAAGAAATTTTAAAGTTAATTTTCTTTGGAAATAAATTTTATTGATAATTTCTTAGGAAAAAATATTAAAAATGCTATAAAAACAGAAAAATCCTTATTTAACATTTTAGCTTAAAACCAGTTAATGTCAACGTACCTTTTTGCTTTTCTAATCTTCTAGTAATTTCGCCAAAAAAATATTTTATTCAACTTAACGATTGCGTAAAGAAAACTCCTAATTTCTCACATTTTTACATTAACACTCGCGATACCGATTTTAAATGACACAGACTTTACGATTTCATTATTTCCGATATTTTATATTAACACTCGCGATCTTGTTTCTCGACACGAACCGCAATGAGGTTGTTTTTCTTACCAAACCGATTTAAACGTGCGATTTTTTCTTATCGACTTTAACCGACTACAATATTAACGATAAACGATCATTAATTTCGATTTTTTATATTTACATTTGCGATATTTTTTACTGATTTTTTCCGCCAATTATTGCTGCCATTTAAACTCGCAATTCTGACCACGTGTATTCAACGACTTCTTTATTTCCGCTATTCGACCTAGAAATAAATTTAAAAAATATTTTTAATTTTTACATTTTATTAATTTATAATTATAAATATTTATTATATTTTCACCATTTTAATATAACAAAAAAAAATCCTCAATTTTCTTTTAATTTAAAAAATGTATATTTTCTATCAACAACATTCCATATTCAATTAATAACGAACAAATAAAATAACAGACTAATTAAATGTTCACTTAACATCATCTTAAACTTCTTTAACATAAAATCGTAAATGTTAACATTTTCACTCTGTTAAAATTATCTCATTCATGTTAACAATAAATACAAAGTGTTATTAAAGGAAATTGAATAAAAATAAAAACATAAAAAGCACAGGAAGGAAAAAGCTTTACTAATAAAATTCTTCACTCACACATTTAAACTAACACACACTCATAATCTAACTCCACTTATACTACGCGACACGAACACCGAACACTTTTCTTATTTCGTTTTTTTTCTTCCCACTTGCTGTTTTACAAAAACAAAATATACGGTCGGCCGGCAAAAATTCAATGGAGCGCTAGCGCTCCGCTAACGACAAAAAAACATTCAATTTTTTGCAATTCACTTTGTGAATGAAAAATTCATGTTTTTTATGATTTAAATGTGAAAATTTAATAAATTATTAAGTCGTGAATTGTTGAAAATGTGATTTATTTATAAATTTCTAAAAAAACTACATTTTTTCCATTTTTTCACTTTTATTTAATATTTTTTTTAACGAACACAGATTCTGCGCGCACTTAACACGAACGAGTTTAATAAGAGACTGAGGAAATGTTAACAGGAAAATGTTAAGAGAACTGTTATGTAGTAAACAGAGAAATGAATCAATTATGCTTTTCTACAGCAAAAGAGTGAGAATTTTTTTCTTAAAGAAAATAAATAAATTTACAGTTTAAAGAAAAATACGATTAATACTTCCGCAATAATAGACATTTCCCTATAAAATTTCTGCTTACGGAAAATGTTCGACAAAATCACAGATTAAAGAAGAAATCTAAGAAAAGACATTTTCCGATAAAATTATTAATTAAGAACTCTTTTTGATGAATTTGCTTATTATAGATTTTATCGATATTTTCCATTTAAATCGCTGTTTGTAGAAAAATCACCATAAACTGACATTTCTCATAATTTATTCTTTTTTTTCGTAAAATTTTAGAGAATTTTTTATATAAAATCACAATTTATAGAAAATTTTCCACAAAATCAAGATTTATAAAACATAGAAAATTTTCGATAAATCCACGATTTATAGAAAATTTTCGATAAATCCACGATGTATAGAAAATTTTCGATAAATCCACGATTTATTGATAATTTTCGATAAATCCACGATTTATAGAAAATTTTCGATAAATCCACGATTTATAGAAAATTTTCGATAAATCCACGATTTATAGAAAATTTTCGATAAATCCACGATTTATTGAAAATTTTCGATAAATCCACGATTTATTGAAAATTTTCGATAAATCCACGATTTATAGAAAATTTTCGATAAATCCACGATTTATAGAAAATTTTCGATAAATCCACGATTTATAGAAAATTTTCGATAAATCCACGATTTATAGAAAATTTTCGATAAATCCACGATTTATAGAAAATTTTCGATAAATCCACGATTTATAGAAAATTTTCGATAAATCCACGATTTATTGAAAATTTTCGATAAATCCACGATTTATAGAAAATTTTCGATAAATCCACGATTTATAGAAAATTTTCAATAAATCCACGATTTATAGAAAATTTTCGATAAATCCACGATTTATAGAAAATTTTCGATAAATCCACAATTTATAGAAAATTTTCGATAAATCCACGATTTATAGAAAATTTTCGATAAATCCACGATTTATAGAAAATTTTCGATAAATCCACGATTTATAGAAAATTTTCGATAAATCCACGATTTATAGAAAATTTTCGATAAATCCACGATTTATAGAAAATTTTCGATAAATCCACGATTTATAGAAAATTTTCGATAAATCCACGATTTATAGACAATTTTCGATAAATCTACGATTTATAGACAATTTTCGATAAATCTACGATTTATAGAAAATTTCGATAAATCTACGATTTATAGAAAATTTTCGATAAATCTACGATTTATAGAAAATTTTCGATAAATCTACGATTTATAGAAAATTTTCGATAAATCTACGATTTATAGAAAATTTTCGATAAATCTACGATTTATAGAAAATTTTCGATAAATCTACGATTTATAGAAAATTTTCGATAAATCTACGATTTATAGAAAATTTTCGATAAATCTACGATTTATAAAAAAATTTCGATAAATTCACGATTTATAGAAAATATTCATTTCTATGGAAAAGTTTCGATAAATGGACTACACAGAGACGAATTTTCGATAAAGGATTTATAGAAAATATTCGATAAATCCATTATACAGAGAAAATTTTTAATAAATCCATTATTTTGAGAAAATTAGCGATAAATATACGATGATCAATTAACTAAAAATTTTCAATTAATCCTTAATTTGTCGATTTATAGAAAATTTTCGATTAATCCGCGATTTATTGATTTATAGAAGATTTTCGTTAAATCCTCGATTTTAAGGATTTTTATTAAATTCTTGATTCATAGACAATTTTCATTTTTATAGAAAATTTCCCAAAAAAATTCATTTTTCAGTTTTCTTTTAAATTCACTATTTTCTATTTAATCTCTATTTTTCCATAAATTTTCACTTTTCGCAATTTTTTTAGAAAAAATGCTTTAAGATTATTTTCGTTGAATTTGCTGTTAATAGGAAGTTTTCAATTAATTTGATTAATTTTTATGAACTTTTTTCGACTTTTTCAATAAATATTTTTGAAAATTTTTCCTGTTCCTCTTTGTTATTTTGTTCAATTTGTATTTTTTATTTCACTGTTCCTTATTTTATTAAGACATTTTTTTAAACATTTCAAATAATTTTTTAGAATCTGAGAAGAAAATGACAAAATTTACAGATCATTTCAATAGCACCACAATTAGGGGAAGAGCAAATGTAAGTTTTAAATCACAAAATAATCTCATGATAATTTCTATCCTTTTTTCTTCTGGATTTAGGTAGCAAAAGCGACTTATGCTTCATTTGCCGCCATTTATCTTTATAGTCGTTTTAAAAAGTCTCGCAATAAAAATAGAGATAATTGGGATAATAAAGCAACAACAACTGACAATAAAGAAACTTCAGCAGCTTCAGCAGCATCGTCACCATCGGAAGATAAACAAAATTTACAAAATTTCAGATGTCCAAAATGTGAATGTAACAATAAAACAATAATTGAGGATTCCGATGTGAAGGCAGAAGTTGTTACAAAAGAGTTACCAGATACTCCAGCTCCCATTGAAACCGATAGTGGCAAAAAGGAATCTTGTAATCTTTATTATAATCAAGATAATAACGGAGCCGTTACGGAATATGCTGATAAATCCATAACGATAAAATGTGAGCCCTCTAATGGTTCCGAAACTATTGATGGCAATATTGAAGCGAAACCTTTAAAAACAGCTGCTGATATTGAGTGCGTGGAATAATTTCTGTGTTCTAAAAATGTGAAATATTAATTTATGTCATTTTTTATTTATTACAGCTTATGGTGGATCTCCCATTAAGAAGGAACATTATTTAGATTCCCCAGTTTCAGATAAAGGTTTATGACTCTGAAATTATTTGATGGATTTTAAATTTTATATATTTTGACTTTATGTTTTTTAAAAATAAAATTCCGTGAATTGAATTCTGTTTATAGTGATTTTAGAAAAATATGGATGTCACTATTCTCTAATAAAATGATGGAAAATATTCAAAATTTACAGAAATTTTTTGATCAAATCTCCATTTAAAGACAATTTTTGATAAAATCGGTACAATTAGATATTTTTGATAAATCCCTTTTTATTAACATTTTTCGATAAAAACGCTATTTATAGACATATGACGAAAGGATCACTATTTTCGATTTATGGAAAATTATCGATAAATATTCGATTTATGGCAAATTATCGATTAATCCTCAATTTATGAAAAGTTTTCGATAAATCCTCGATTTATAGAAAAGTTTTCGATAAATCCTCGATTTATAGAAAAGTTTTCGATAAATCCTCGATTTATAGAAAAGTTTTCGATAAATCCTCGATTTATAGAAAAGTTTTCGATAAATCCTCGATTTATAGAAAAGTTTTCGATTAATCCTTGATTTATGAACAATTTTCAATAAATCCTCGATTTATAGAAAATTATCGATAAATCCTTGTATTAAAAAATTCGATTACTTAATTATTTCCACTAAGTGACCTCGCATAAAAACTAACTTAAGAAACAAAACAAATTTCCGTGTTTTTTCCTCGGAAATTAATATATAAAAATATAATTATAAATATCATGATGATTATGTATATTTATCATTAAATAATGTTAAAAGATTAATGTTAACATGTCAACTCTGTTAAATTCTTCATTTATGTTAATAATAAATAGGAAAAAATGACATTAAAAAAGAAAATACGAAATTTACTTTAACTAAAAACAGAAGAGAAACAACAACTGAAATCTATTTAAATGCACTTACTAACACAAATACACTAACACATTCTTGCTTTACCGAGATTTTGCGCGACACGAACACTGAACACATTTCTTATTTCGTTTTTTTCTTCCCACTTGCTGTTTTACAAAAACAAAATACACGGCCGGCCGGCAAATATCCAATGGAGCGCTAGCGCTCCGCTAACAACAAAAAAACATTCAATTTTTTGCAATTCACTTTGTGAATGAAAAATTCATGTTTTTTATGATTAAAATGTGAAAATTAAATAATTTATTAACTCGTGAATTGTTGAAAATGTGATTTATTTATAAATTTCTTAAGAAAACTACACTTTTTCCATTTTTCACTTTTATTTAATATTTTTTTTAACGAACACAGATTCTGCGCGCACTTAACACGAACGAGTTTAATAAGAGACTGAGGAAATGTTGTAAGTTAACAGGAAAATGTTAAGAGAACTGTTATGTAGTAAACAGAGAAAAGACAGAATGAGTCAATTTTCTACAGTAAAAGAGTCAGAATTATTTTCTAAAAGAAAATAAATAAATTCACAATTTATAGGAAAATTGCGATAAATTCACTATTATTAGACATTTGTCTATGAAATTTCTACTTACGGAAAAATTTTCGGCAAAATCACTAATTATAGAAGAAGTCATTTATAATTGGCACTTTCCTATAAAATCACTAATAACAGACTTTTAATAAATCATCATAAAAAATCACGATTTATAAACATTTTTTATTATAACGGTTTAGAGACCATTTTCCATAAGAATCGTGGATTCAAAGAAATTATCTATAAGTTCACGATTTATAGACAGTTTTCTTTAACATCAAAATTTATAGACAATTATCGATAAATTCATGATTTATAGAAAAATTTCGATAAATTCACGATTAATAGAAAATTTTCGATAAATTCACGATTAATAGAAAATTTTCGATAAATCCACGATTTATAGAAAATTTTCGATAAATCCACGATTTATAAAAATTTTCGATAAATCCACGATTTATAGAAAATTTTCGATAAAATCCACGATTTATAGAAAATTTTCGATAAATCCACGATTTATAGAAAATTTTCGATAAATCCACGATTTATAGAAAATTTTCGATAAATCCACGATTTATAGAAAATTTTCGATAAATCCACGATTTATAGAAAATTTTCGATAAATCCACGATTTATAGAAAATTTTCGATAAATCCACGATTTATAGAAAATTTTCGATAAATCCACGATTTATAGAAAATTTTCGATAAATCCACGATTTATAGAAAATTTTCGATAAATCCACGATTTATAGAATAGAAAATTTTCGATAAATCCACGATTTATAGAAAATTTTCGATAAATCCACGATTTATAGAAAATTTTCGATAAATCCACGATTTATAGAAAATTTTCGATAAATCCACGATTTATAGAAAATTTTCGATAAATCCACGATTTATAGAAAATTTTCGATAAATCCACGATTTATAGAAAATTTTCGATAAATCCACGATTTATAGAAAATTTTCGATAAATCCACGATTTATAGAAAATTTTCGATAAATCCACGATTTATAGAAAATTTTCGATAAATCCACGATTTATAGAAAATGTTCGATAAATCCACGATTTATAGAAAATGTTCGATAAATCCACGATTTATAGAAAATTTCGATAAATCCACGATTTATAGAAAATTTTCGATAAATCCACGATTTATAGAAAATTTTCGATAAATCCACGATTTATAGAAAATTTTCGATAAATCCACGATTTATAGAAAATTTTCGATAAATCCACGATTTATAGAAAATTTTCGATAAATCCACGATTTATAGAAAATTTTCGATAAATCCACGATTTATAGAAAATTTTCGATAAATCCACGATTTATAGAAAATTTTCGATAAATCCACGATTTATAGAAAATTTTCGATAAATCCACGATTTATAGAAAATTTCGATAAATCCACGATTTATAGAAAATTTTCGATAAATCCACGATTTATAGAAAATTTTCGATAAATCCACGATTTATAGAAAATTTTCGATAAATCCACGATTTATAGAAAATTTTCGATAAATCCACGATTTATAGAAAATTTTCGATAAATCCACGATTTATAGAAAATTTTCGATAAATCCACGATTTATAAAAAATTTTCGATAAATCCACGATTTATAAAAAATTTTCGATAAATTCACGATTTATAGACAATTTTCGATAAATTCACGATTTATAGACAATTTTCGATAAATTCACGATTTATAGACAATTTTCGATAAATTCACGATTTATAGACAATTTTCGATAAATTCACGATTTATAGACAATTTTCGATAAATTCACGATTTATAGACAATTTTCGATAAATTCACGATTTATAGACAATTTTCGATAAATTCACGATTTATAGACAATTTTCGATAAATTCACGATTTATAGACAATTTTCGATAAATTCACGATTTATAGACAATTTTCGATAAATTCACGATTTATAGACAATTTTCGATAAATTCACGATTTATAGACAATTTTCGATAAATTCACGATTTATAGACAATTTTCGATAAATTCACGATTTATAGACAATTTTCGATAAATTCACGATTAATAAAAATATTTTGAATTTATCGAAAATTTTCAAAAATCGTAATGAACGATTTATAGAAGATTTTCTACAATAGCACGATTTGTAGAAAATATTCTAAGAAAGCACGATTTGTGGATGATTTAGTATTAAATCACGATTTATAGTAGAGATTTTTTGATAAATTCACTATTTTTAGACATTTTCTATAACGATACGTCTAAAATAATAATAATTACGATTTATATAAAATCTCGAGAACATTTTCATCTAATTCACGATTCAAGTAATATTTTTTTATATTGATATTTATTAAAATGGTAGAACTTGATGAGTCATAATTTGTAAAGAAAAATTGAGGTCTATATGTATGCAAAATTTCTTTTGCTGAATATTTAAAAATCACAATAATCGAAATGACTAACTTTGGAGGGTAAATCACTTTCTTCCCGAAGAGATAAAAGCTTGAACTCCTCCAAGAAAACATCTCAGCTTTAATTATGTACAATTTTATAATGATTCGGAAACCCTTCCATTAACGTATTTATAGTGCTTTCTCTTACTTGGCTTGAACAGGTAGTCCATCTCCGTCTAAAATCGACAATAATTTTGGACATATTTTTGTGCTCTTCAACTCTATTTTAACATGAGTCCAAAATCTCTTCTCTGGCTTTAGCTTCGGACAGTTTGGAGGGTTTGCTTCTCTTGGTACAAATATCATATTACTGTCCTTCTACCATTCGAGGTCTTGTTAACCATAGCGACACGATGCCAAATCAAAACAAACACAAGTGGACACTAAACGAAGTCTTATAATAGAAGCAGTCATTTTTGTAAACTTTTCGGGCAAACTGCATATTGCAAAATTTTTTTTTAAACTTCTTTTAACAATTTCGCGAGCTTCAGCAACATAAAATTTTTGACCAGGAAGTTGCAAAAAAATCTGCCAGAACATACGTTTCGTCATCTATTATGCATCAAGATTATTTATTTAGAAATCTTGACTTTAATTTCCGTGCTCTGTTTTTGGCAGCGCTTTCGACAGGAACAGAGCTTTAATTTTTGTACCAAAAATTGCATTTGATCTAACAGACCTGCTTGGCTACCGGATGTGTTTGTAGCTCTTTTGAAAATGTTTTCTTTTATTTTTGGCTTTGCAGATATCAAGTGTACCTGAAGCAGCTTTTCTATTAACGGACAATTTCTACCAATATTTCTTATTAACATTAGAAACAGTTTGAAGTCAGACCTTTTGTAGGACCAAGTTCTTTTCTTTCATTTAATTCTGATTAATTATAAATTCATTTGTTTGACATTAAACATAATAATTGACATGTTTACAAGGTAACTTGATCGAAAAAATCTAATAACAAACGTGTTTTAAGAATTTTTCGATCTCACTCCCAAAACATATTCTACAATTTAAGTTTTTACTGTTCGATTTTCTTATTTTTTTAATATTTTTAATAAAAAATTGTTAAGTTTTCCAAATTTTTTCTTGATATTTTATTATTTTAATTAAGAGATAAATATTTTATAATCATCATGATGTTTTCATTTATCTCTTAACAACATTTTAGCATTTTTAATGAAAGAGTAAATGTTAACATCTCAACTTAATGTTACTTCATGTTAACAATAAATAGAAAAAAATGTCATCACAAAATCGAATACGAAATTAACTTTAACTAAAAAAGGAGAACAAAAAATCTGAACAATAAAAATATAATAAAATGCACTTACTAACACACAAGCACACTCATATTCTTGCTTTACCGAGATTTTACGCGACACGAACACCGAACACATTTCTTATTTCGTTTTTTTCTTCCCACTTGCTGTTTTACAAAAACAAAATACACGGCCGGCCGGCAAATATCCAATGGAGCGCTAGCGCTCCGCTAAAGGCAATAAAATACGTTTGCAATTCTCTTGAATGAAATTCATGTTTTATGATTAAAATGTGAAAATTAAATAATTTATTAACTCGTGAATTGTTTAAAATGTGATTTAATTATAAATTTCTTAAGAAAACTACAATTTTTTCATTTTTCACTTTTATTTAATATTTTTTTTCGAACGAACACAGATTCTGCGCGCACTTTACACGAACGAGTTTAATAAGAAACTGAGGAAATGTTGTAAGTTAACAGGAAATGTTAAGAGAACTGTTATGTAGTAAACAGAGAAAAGGAGGGAATGAGTCAATTAAGCTTTTCTATAGCAAAAGAGTGAGAATTATTTTCTTAAAGAAAATAAATAAATTCACAATTTATAGGAAAATTGCGATAAATTCACTATTATTAGACATTTGTCTATGAAATTTCTACTTACGGAAAAATTTTCGGCAAAATCACTAATTATAGAAAATTTCCAAAGAAGTCGTTAATAATATACACTCTCCCATAAAATTACGAATTACAGTTATTTTTCAATGAAAAATCATGATTTATAGACAATTTTAGAAAATATTACTCTTTATCGACAATTTCCGTTAAAATCATTGTTTGTTAAAATTTTTCAATAAAGTCCCCATAAAAAATCATTATTTATATATATTTTAATAAATTGTCTATGAAATCGTGAGTTATAGAAAAACAATTTTATATAAAATCCCGATTTACAGAAAATTTTCTATAACATCCTGATTTATATACAATTTTCTCCCGATTTATAGACAATTTTCTATAAAATCCCGATTTATAGACAATTTTCTATAAAATCTCGATTTATAGACAATTTTCTATAAAATCTCGATTTATAGACAATTTTCTATAAAATCTCGATTTATAGACAATTTTCTATAAAATCTCGATTTATAGACAATTTTCTATAAAATCTCGATTTATAGACAATTTTCTATAAAATCTCGATTTATAGACAATTTTCTATAAAATCTCGATTTATAGACAATTTTCTATAAAATCTCGATTTATAGACAATTTTCTATAAAATCCCGATTTATAGACAATTTTCTATAAAATCCCGATTTATGGACAATTTTCTATAAAATCTCGATTTATAGACAATTTTCTATAAAATCTCGATTTATAGACAATTTTCTATAAAATCCCGATTTATAGACAATTTTCTATAAAATCCCGATTTATAGACAATTTTCTATAAAATCTCGATTTATAGACAATTTTCTATAAAATCTCGATTTATAGACAATTTTCTATAAAATCTCGATTTATAGACAATTTTCTATAAAATCTCGATTTATAGACAATTTTCTATAAAATCTCGATTTATAGACAATTTTCTATAAAATCTCGATTTATAGACAATTTTCTATAAAATCTCGATTTATAGACAATTTTCTATAAAATCCCGATTTATAGATAATTTTCTATAAAATCCCGATTTATGGACAATTTTCTATAAAATCTCGATTTATAGACAATTTTCTATAAAATCTCGATTTATAGACAATTTTCTATAAAATCCCGATTTATAGACAATTTTCTATAAAATCCCGATTTATAGACAATTTTCTATAAAATCTCGATTTATAGACAATTTTCTATAAAATCTCGATTTATAGACAATTTTCTATAAAATCTCGATTTATAGACAATTTTCTATAAAATCTCGATTTATAGACAATTTTCTATAAAATCCCGATTTATAGATAATTTTCTATAAAATCTCGATTTATAGACAATTTTCTATAAAATCTCGATTTATAGACAATTTTCTATAAAATCTCGATTTATAGACAATTTTCTATAAAATCCCGATTTATAGATAATTTTCTATAAAATCTCGATTTATAGACAATTTTCTATAAAATCTCGATTTATAGACAATTTTCTATAAAATCTCGATTTATAGACAATTTTCTATAAAATCTCGATTTATAGACAATTTTCTATAAAATCTCGATTTATAGACAATTTTCTATAAAATCTCGATTTATAGACAATTTTCTATAAAATCTCGATTTATAGACAATTTTCTATAAAATCCCGATTTATAGACAATTTTCTATAAAATCCCGATTTATAGACAATTTTCTATAAAATCTCGATTTATAGACAATTTTCTATAAAATCTCGATTTATAGACAATTTTCTATAAAATCCCGATTTATAGATAATTTTCTATAAAATCTCGATTTATAGACAATTTTCTATAAAATCTCGATTTATAGACAATTTTCTATAAAATCTCGATTTATAGACAATTTCTATAAAATCTCGATTTATAGACAATTTTCTATAAAATCCCGATTTATAGACAATTTTCTATAAAATCCCGATTTATAGACAATTTTCTATAAAATCTCGATTTATAGACAATTTTCTATAAAATCTCGATTTATAGACAATTTTCTATAAAATCTCGATTTATAGACAATTTTCTATAAAATACCGATTTATAGACAATTTTCTACAAAATCACGATTTATAGGAAATTTTTTATAAAATCCCGATTTATAGATAATTTTCTATAAAATCTCGATTTATAGACAATTTTCTATAAAATCTCGATTTATAGACAATTTTCTATAAAATCTCGATTTATAGACAATTTTCTATAAAATCTCGATTTATAGACAATTTTCTATAAAATCCCGATTTATAGATAATTTTCTATAAAATCTCGATTTATAGACAATTTTCTATAAAATCTCGATTTATAGACAATTTTCTATAAAATCTCGATTTATAGACAATTTTCTATAAAATCCCGATTTATAGATAATTTTCTATAAAATCTCGATTTATAGACAATTTTCTATAAAATCTCGATTTATAGACAATTTTCTATAAAATCTCGATTTATAGACAATTTTCTATAAAATCTCGATTTATAGACAATTTTCTATAAAATCTCGATTTATAGACAATTTTCTATAAAATCTCGATTTATAGACAATTTTCTATAAAATCTCGATTTATAGACAATTTTCTATAAAATCTCGATTTATAGACAATTTTCTATAAAATCTCGATTTATAGACAATTTTCTATAAAATCCCGATTTATAGACAATTTTCTATAAAATCCCGATTTATAGACAATTTTCTATAAAATCTCGATTTATAGACAATTTTCTATAAAATCTCGATTTATAGACAATTTTCTATAAAATCTCGATTTATAGACAATTTTCTATAAAATCTCGATTTATAGACAATTTTCTATAAAATCCCGATTTATAGATAATTTTCTATAAAATCTCGATTTATAGACAATTTTCTATAAAATCTCGATTTATAGACAATTTTCTATAAAATCTCGATTTATAGACAATTTCTATAAAATCTCGATTTATAGACAATTTTCTATAAAATCCCGATTTATAGACAATTTTCTATAAAATCCCGATTTATAGACAATTTTCTATAAAATCTCGATTTATAGACAATTTTCTATAAAATCTCGATTTATAGACAATTTTCTATAAAATCTCGATTTATAGACAATTTTCTATAAAATACCGATTTATAGACAATTTTCTACAAAATCACGATTTATAGGAAATTTTTTATAAAATCCCGATTTTTAGACAATTTTCTGTAAAATCATGATTTATAGACAATTTTCTATAAAATCACGATTTATAAAAAAAATCCGATTTAAGGACAATTTTCTATAAAATTACGATTTTTAGATAATTTTCTATAAAATCAGAATTTGTAGACAAATTTCTATAATATTATGATTTATAAAACAATGATTTATAGAAAATCGATTATTCCACGATTTATAGAAAATTATCGGTTAATCCATTCTATTATATAAATCGATTTTTTTCGATAAATTTACGTTTTATATAAAATTTTTAATAAATTTACTGCTTATAGAGAATATTTAATAAATTCTTTATTTGTAGAGAATTTTCTCTGATTATAAGAAATTTCTCTATATCTCATTATTAATTTTTTAATATAACAGAAATAATGAAAGTTTATGAAATTTTCAATTGTATATAATTTTTGTTTATTTTTTTGTTAAATAAGTAAAATATTAAATATGTTTTATATTTCATATATGAAATTTTAATTTAAATGTATTTCAATATAATTTATTTACGATAATTTATTGAAAAATTTTTCAATAAATTCTGATTATTTAACAGTCTTTAAAAGTTATGTTGTTAATCTAAAGATGCCTGATTATTGTAGAATTTCTTTTCATTTGGTAGTGAGAACGGTATACAGAAACCAATAGATTAATTAAGTCCAACTAAAGGAGAAGAAAGAGAATAAAGCGGAATAATATTAAAATTATTTTTAACAATAAAATTAAGTATTGAATTATAAAAAAGAATAACTACTTACTTTAGTTAGCAACATCTAAAGGATTTTAAGGATCTAACTAGTTTAAAATTTGGGATAAAACGACTTTTCGGTATTGTTAAAAAATATCTACAAATTACCTTATTAAAGTCAAAATAATGATATTAAAAACAACATTCTACAATTATTTTAAATATTTCATGAACTCTTTTTATTTATTTTATTTATTTCATATTATGTTTTTGTTTAATTCTACAATTATTAATGTCATAGTAATACAGTATTATTAATAATAATAATTAATACATTATTATTATATTTTTGCTTTCTTTTTGCAAAGGTGTATTTAATTTTTAAAATATTGTTTTGATTTTTAAGGCTAAATGTTCTTTTTTCGGTTTGTTTAACACAATTTAACATTTTTTAATTTTTGTTTAATTGAATACAATTAATTAATATTTTTTTAATAGTTTATTTAAAATATATTTTTTTAAAATACTTATTTTTTTAGAGGGAGATTTTATTTAGGTGACTTTTAAAATAAAAGATTTGTTAGATTTTTATTCAAATAAAGTTTTTATAAAACGAATTTTTTTAAAGTTTTTTCAGTGTATTTGAACTCCAGAACTCCAGATGTGGGGAATGCGGCAATTGTCTGTCTCTCATGGAAGTATTTACACTGATGAATCTCAAAATGGTGAGAAGTTGGTAAAGTTGTCCTCATTCAACATGGGGATGTTCTTCAGACATTCGGATGAATGAGTCGGAAAGCGACCAATTGTCTGAGGTGTTATAGAATACCAAGGCCTCATTGTATACACGACAAACAATCTTGTTCGAGAATGCCGGATGGGACAAACGCGGTAATTTCCTGTCCCTCATATCTCACTGATGGGCACAAAAATGGTGACAAAGTTGATATTCAACATTGGAATGTTCTTCAGACATTCGGCTGAATGAATCGGAGAGCGAACAATTGTGTGACAAAAACGTATAGAACTCTATGTATATAGAATAATGAACCAATGTATCTCATTATCAGGATGATATACAGTGCAGCGAGAATGGGTTTTCCATCAAACGATTTTTGTTGGCGTTATCGAAATGGGAAGGAAACGTTACCAAATCTTTTCTGCCACTGTCCTGCCTTAGGGGATTTAGAGTCGCGTTTCTTTGGCTACAACTGCCGAAATTAGGCAGCTGCTGATTTGGGGTATATCAGTGAATAACTAAATCAGCAGTTTAGGGTAATGCTTAGGTAATTCATAGGTTTCTGTGATAGATTGGGTTACCATTGTTGGTAAAATCTAATGAAGTATAAGACGAATGATAACGTTTTGACATGGCCGTATGCAACTGCCCAGCCATGTTGATTACCAAGGCTGGAAATTCACATAGGAGTTTAAAACAATTTTCTCCATCTCCTAATTATTTCAGCTGCGACAATGTTCATCGAAGGGTAATCCATGTTTATTTAGAGATACCTTCCTAAGATTATGATTTAGGAGTTGGCGACTCTGCATGTACTTAGTTCATACTATACAACTACGACCTATTTGAGACCGACTTTATGTTTAGATGCAGAACCTTCTCTGACTATATCATCAGCCTGTTTATTATCGAATTGTTTCTATGCGCCGTGATCCAAAATAGTGTCATGTCAAATGTCAGAGATAACCTTATGAAGTTTTCTTATCAAGTCACATGGATTTTAAGTGACAGAAGTGCAGCCTGATTGTCGATACCTCTCTCTCCTTTTATTTTCTTTTGTACACCTCTCTCCTCTCATTCATTCTCTTTGCAGGTAACACAAGAGACTTTGAGGAACCGAGTGATCTATATCTTGCACCTTCTTTTTCGTCACAGCCTGATAATGTAACCCAACCTTTATGGTAAATAAACTTCAAACAACACGAATCTTTCAGTCAGTTTACAGTTGAATAAATAAATTAATTAGCTTTAATTTAAGACTATTCTTAGTGGTCCTTCGAACAGGGGTTTCATTTACAAAATTCATTCCGCTCTTAAATCACTCTTAAAAAATCGTTTTATAAAAATTTTATCGTTTTCTCCTTAATAATCATTAAAGTTCTAGAATAAAAGTTTGTTGGTTTCAGAAGATTTCTATCGAGGAGTTTTTAAGAAAAATAAATTTACATCTGGGATTTAAATTTTATTTTCAAAATTAATGTATTTTTATATAAAATATTCTCTTTTAAAATCTATAAGAAATATATATACGTATGTATTTATGTATGTATTTTATATGTTTATTCAAACTAATTAAAACTATATAATTTTGTATTTAAAAATTAAAAAAAAAAAACAAATAATGAAATTAAGTAAAATAAAAAAAATTAAATTTAAAAATTTTCAATAAGACTTTACCGAATCGATATGATTATTGCATAAGCAGAAACAGATTGATGTTGAATTGGGGGGTTCAATAAAACATGCAAATGTATCGAGAGGAACGTCTCAGGATGGTGTTATTTCGCCACGACTTTGGTTATCTGGTAACTTTGGCTGATGGTAAATTTCATGATACCTCATCAGATATTGTGGATAAACTCCTTGAGAGTGTTAACTATTTGCACCGCAAAAAGTGGTCTCCGTGAAAAATTCAACTAAAACTGAATTGGTGCTCTTCACACATTTGAGGAAAGTACCACTTTTAAATCTCTCTAAATCAAATGTAGTAAATCTTATGTTATCAGGTGTGTCACAATTTCGTAGCATTCGTTTGGATATCTAACTTAGAATCTAAAAAACGAATTCCTGTCAAAGGCAATAACGCTTGTAAAATCAAGTTTGTTTACTATTATGATTCAGAATCTGGTTTAACTCCAGGCCAAGGTTTTGTGCCACAACTAGGACAGAGTGATAGCAAAATTAAATACTCGAGGATTAAGATTTTAATGTAATCTGAGGATACTGGTTGCAACGTTTTCTATGATGAGCTCAGAATTGGAGCTTGATATGTATTGCCTACAGATTCTTGTGTTATCTAAACTGATATTTATGCAATACAAATAGTGACATTAGTTTCTTCATTGATAGTCGAGCACCTATAAAATCTTTAGTTACTAGTAATATAAGATCTAATGCCTTCAGCAGCTATCACAAAGAGTTTTAAGCTTTTCAGGAACATATGTGCGGGATACCAGGTCATATGAATATTTTAGTCAATGAAAAAACAGAAGGAAGATGTACCTTTACCTCTAGACTTCGCAGAAATTGATAACGTTAAACAAGAATCAGTAACTGAGTGGCTTAAAAACTTTAGAGAACAGTTTTAATTTGTTATGTGAATGTCCCGGTTTGTCCCATCATATTTCTAAAAAAAATAAAATGAATCTTATTTCTTTCAGATCTGAGACATCAATCATTGAATATTATTGAACTTAAGTAATAACACTAACAGGAGGGAGAAAAGAAAGGGGGAAATAGGCAACCATAATGGACCACAAATGTCTCTATGCTTATCACTTCGATCGGTATCATCCTTATAACTTACCTAATAAAATGTTTGCATAAGAATTAAAAGAAAATAATTTTAGTTTTATAATTTTTTAAATTAAAAAGAAAAAATACAGACTAGAAATTTTTATTTCCATAGAATAATAATAATTAATACTTTTTTAATTTTGCCAATATTTTCCATATATAAAATTTTCAGTTTTCAAATTCATATAAAAAGCAAAAAGATGATTTTTTAGTAAATCGAAAAACAACAATAATTATAACAAAAAGATTAAACAATTTTATATATAAATAAAAATAATTCACAGTTCTAAAGTAATTAAATAAAAATAATAAAATAAAATATTTATATAATTTTAGGAGCTAATTTAATTAACTAAACTATAACATCAATATTTTATATGAAAAAAACTAGAAAAAAGTATAAATAAAAATTTCTAAATTAATTTAAAAAAATGAATTTGATATAAAAAAGGAAACTTCATAGATTCTATAGGATTTTGTTTTTAAATTAATTTCTTTAAAAATTCTTTTCTCGATAAGTGAATTTAAATAAAATAATACTAAACTAATTAAATCAATAAAATAAATACTATTAATTTTAATTAAATTCATTATAAATAAAAAATAATAAAATTATTCAAAAAAATATAAATAAAAGTTATCAAATCAAACCTTTTTTCAGGGTCTTTCAAAAATATTTGAGAGTTGATTTGGAGTTCTAAAAATTGTTTATTTCTTTTCCCATTAAGTGCTAAAATAAAGAATGACATTTTATTAAAAACAAGTATGAATGTTATAGTCGGTCAAGTCCGACTATGTAATACCCTACACCACAATGTTGGTTGTTGTTTTTGTAGCAGTTTGGTTGTTCTTTTTGGAGAAAAAACTTCCGATTGATACAACTGTCACGAAGTTGATAATCGGAAATTCTAACGTTATAAATGGTACTTATGAAAAAATAATGAATGACCCTCTGACTCATTCTTAATCGTACATTACATTATTGTGAAACTAACATTTATGCGAAATTTATGCGTTTTAAATAGAATTTTTGTGACGAATTAAATGGTTGCTACATGAAATTGTGGACCGGCTCTTGTATAATTTTGCACATCGATTTTTAACGTTCATATGATATTTATGCCCTTCAAAGTTATGTTTAGAAGGGGGCTTATTTGAGATCTATAAGAAGCAGTGGACCGATCCTCGCATAATTAAGCACATCAGATAAGAATATCATAAAACTGATTTTTGTCAAATTTCTTAAAAATCGGAAACCACATTCCGAGAGGACATTTTTATAGGAGGTACTTGAAATATTAGACCGAACATGGCCAATTTCAAAAGGCTTCGTCCTTGGGTCAAAATTATAATATGTAATAAATTTCATGAAGATATCACAAAAATTGCAACCGGTAGGGTGTTCACAACGTTTACATGTACAGTCAGTTGGACAGACGGACATCGTTTAATCGACTCAGAAAGTGACTCATAATACTCCAATTATCAATGGTGGTGTAGGATATAACAAAGTAATTAAAAAAATATTTACCAATTTTTGTGTTTTGTTGCAAAAACATTTTTCTTCTCTGCGATCTCTGCGATAATTTCAAAAATTTTTGTAATTTTTAGTTTAAATCAAGTATTATCTTCTTCTTTCTACTTTTTTAGAGGGATGTTTTGTTTTGTTGCTTTTTTTTAATCTTATATTTAAAATCTAACTTGTATTGATTTCATTTGGTATAATAATTTTGTTATACGATTTATTTTGTATTTTTTGTTTTATTTTCTTTTCTTTTTTGTGTGTTTAAACTTCATTTGATGCTACTGATTCTAAATCACTATTATCTTCACTGCCGGTTGCTTCGGTGGGATCGCCCATAGCAACACGGGCATATTCATCAGTATCAATGCTTTTGCAAAAATGTATGGCATATTTAAGTTTTTCCATTAAAACGGCCTGAAATGAGAGATAAGAATAATTAATATCAATTATGAATTGGAAATCTCACAAATATTTAAGTATCTATGAAATCGTCAATTCTTGTTCAGAATTCAGATATTAAAGGAAAAGTAAATGTAATCGAGAATTTAAAAAAATTCCAGTTTTCCATAGGAAAATATCCAAAATTACAATTCGTGTTAAAAATGTTCTTTTTTCATTAAAACGGTCAATTTCTCGTTAAAAAAGGCGTCCGACTGAACCCACATCTTAAGAGTTTACCTTACATATATAAACAATAAAATAAAGATACTGTAATCATCTTCTAATTTAAGAATTTAACAAAAAAACTTTCTAAACTCTGTCCTTATTTTCAGTTAAGAAAGTCTAAATCAGTAGCCGGCAGAGAGACGCACATGTGCGCCTATACTCTTTTCTTGTTTACACGTACATGCTCTTCATTTTTTGAAAATTCACTCAATCTGGCTTGAGCCGCTGGATAATTTTTAAAGTACACTGAAAAAAATTAAGCGAGTTGTATGATCTTCTACATATTAATTTTATTTCAAGCAAGAAATAATGTTCTTTTTGACACAATGGCATTATTGCATTAAATAGATTTATTGTTTTATTCATTTCATCTAGAGTAAAAGACATTTTTGTGATCAAATATCTAAACATTTCTTCGATGTATCTTAAGAGAAAACTATGAACAATTCTTACATACTTCACCACTGAATGTGGAAATTACTTTCTGCTGGCTATTGGTGGGCAGATTTTTGCCCCAAGCTCATTCGAATCACTTCAACATATTCCCGTTAAGATTTCTTTTTGAAACTATGGACACCTTTTTGTGCTTTTTAATTCCCTTTTAACAAGAGCCCAATATCTCCACTGGCCTTAGCTCCGGGTCAGATTCAAGGTTTTGTCTCTCTCGGTACAAATACAATATTTTTGTTTATGTACCATTCAAGAGCTTGATTATCATAGTGACAGGATGTCAAGTCGGGCCAAAAATAAGTGGACACATTATGGAAGCAGCCTTTTTTGTTAACATTCTTTTAACATGTTAAATTCGGTTTTCATAGAGGCCGTTGTAACATCCGTTGGATGGATGATGTGTAAATCTTTGAAAAACTTTCAAGCATAACTTTCCTCCTAATAATTTGTCAGTTACTTTTTGTTGGATTTCTCAGCGATTCCAAATTAAATCACTTTATATTTTAAGATCACAGCAAAGAAAATTTACTTACTTTACAAGAGTATCTTGGCATCTTTAATAAAAAGAAACATGTATAGCTTTCGGGTAAAAAGTGATCGGGCGGATTTTTCTCCAAAACCTGTAAAACAAAATCTCGTCCACGAAAATCAGCAATTGTGCGTGGCAAACGTGTGCGACCCCAAACGAAACGTAAAAATAATGAACGTTCCTATAAAATATATAAATTTTATAGGAACGAATATAAATTTTTAATATTTGTAAATAAATAAATAAATAAATAAATAAATAAATAATAATTAAATCAATTAGAATACAATACATACATTGGAAACTGTTCAGTAGTACCCACCTGATTTGAAAATTCTTCCATAACTTCCCAAAACCATTGTACAATAGCCGAATTGGGATCGAAACCCTTATATGTAGCTACAGATTTAAGTAAACCTAATGGAATATCGGGTGAACCACATACCATAGCTTGTAGTTCAGCGGCAGAGAATAATGATAGCAATGGGACGGGTATTACTTTGGACATGCCGTCACGTACAGCTTTAACTTGTTCATCGAATTCATGCAAACGGAAATTTAAAGCTAAACGAACATATTCTTGGCGATTTTGTGGTGTTATACGAGTATAACGGGTTGAGAGTGGTACTTCATGGCCTTTGGCTGATGAAGTAGAGAAGGGCAGTTCAAGGGTATTGAAAACCTTTGGATCATCATCCATATTACGTATGCACAACAAGCCAGCCACATAGTCACGATCTACTTCAGTTAAATCCGATGGACGTAATTGTTCTCCGGCCAATTGACGCCAAACGGGTTCGGCAAGACTGTAATTGGTGAAAAGAAAATCATTTAATTCAAGGAACCTAGTCATTAATCATTACTCACTTTAAGCTTAATGGTGATCCCGTGCGAACCGCAATGCCCATTAGAACTCCCAGAAAACGGAACATATTCATTTGCAAAACTGATGTCAAAGTGGGATCTAGTAGGAAACAATCACGATTTGCTCCAGCCTCACCACGACCATTTGGAGTGGGTATTAAGAGTGGCACACTACCATTCTGTAGTTCATCACACATTTCGGCTATTGATTCACTATAACCTCCACCACAATCATCAACTGATTCGCCTACAAATTTAACTTTCCATACACGATGTGGCAAGGAGAGAGCTTCTTGGGTGAGTAAAGGCAATTTTTGAACCATTTGTCCAAAAACACTTTTCATGCCATCCACACCAGCTAGACCATTTACCGATTTATTGCGTGAACGTTTAACTTGTATGCGATTTAATTCAATAACTGGACCATGTTGTTTATCCCTCACCATAGTGGTCTGTATAACTTTACGGAAAGCAGCCTCTTTGATGGTATAAACTAAGACATCTTTAAGAGCTCCCAAGCTGAGATCTCCTAGAAAATTAAAACGCATTAAAAATCTCTGAAACCCATTAGGAAAAAAATCAAAATTCGTATTTACCTGTTATGGGTAACATGGCCAAACAAGGACACAATAACTCCGAAAAGTGATGTAATAATACTAAGCGAGCATGTAGAGCTTCTGGTGGTAAATCTCTTACTAAATCATATTCCAAAGGAGGATTTGGTGGCGGTCTCACTCTTTCCGATAGCTGCGATGTAGACAAAGCCAGAGTATGAGCCGATCCACAAGTTACTTTAACAATGTGTTTGCCTGTCAATGCCTGTACCAAACGAGGTCTTTGTATTGCACTGACGGTACCATCTCCCAATTGTCCCTCATCGTTATCTCCCCAGGTATAAACTTCTCCATTATCAGTACAGGCTACACAGTGTAATGAGCCAGTAGCTATAGAAACAACTTTTTTACCCTGCAAAGCTGCCACTTTCTTAGGACGCCGGACATGATCCACTGTGCCATGACCCAAACGATGAAAATCTCCTTTACCCCAAGTATAAACCGCGCCGGATTTTGTTAAAGCCACAGAAAATTGTGAACCACATTCTACTTTTATCACTCCCAAACCCGAGAGACTTTCAATTTTCACTGGAACCTTACAACCATCAGAACCTCCTCGACCCAATTTACCATAATCACCATCTCCCCAACTCCAGACATTATCATCATCTGTTATACACAAAGTCTGGGCATCTCCTGAACCACAGGCTATATCTATGGCTCGATAACCCAATAATGCTTCTACCAATTTTGGTCTTAATTGATCTTCTGAATCTCCATGACCCAAGCGGCCATATCTACCTTTGCCCCAGGTCAAAACATGACCAGATGATGTTATAGCTGCTGAGTGGGCACTACCACACGCGATGTCCACTATGCCAATACCAGTTAAATCATCTATAAGTTTGGGACGATCATAACTCATACGATTTCCGTGACCAAGTTTGCCATCTTCACCTTCACCCCACGAGTACACTTCACCATCAGTAGTTAAAGCTAAGCAATGTTTACCTCCTGAATTCACCGCAACTTTTTTCACGAAAACATGCTGCAAAGAAGCTACCAGAGTTGGAACAGCCCATGAATCAGTGCCACCCACACCCAAGCGTCCACCACAACCATAGCCGGTTGCAAATAGTTTACCATCTGGAGTAACTGCAAATAAGGTTTGTTCTCCTCCCGCCAACTGCACAGGTCTTAGAAGACTTAAAGCTTCACAGGGCGTAGGAGTTTTAATGCGACTTCCTTCCAAACCGCCCAATTGGCCACGATGATTATGACCCCAGCCATAGATAGTGCTAGCTCCTCCCCAAGATAAAGCCCAATCGTCTGGGCGTCTATTTAACCATTGCAATAGCTGGCTATCGTGTTCGGATTTGAATAGATTATGGTCTTCATGCATAAACTGTATGGATTCATTAGCTACATTAGAAGTACAAGGTCCGCCTCCGGCTGCCCCACAAGAACCCATATTCTCGTGTAAAGACAAAGTCATTACCGTGTCAATGTACTGTATCAAACTGCTAGTGCTGGGTGTTAAAGTATTAACCATATTTGAAGAAGATGAACAACCTGGCAAACAAGGTTGCGGCGAAGGTGTTGGATTACTAGCTGTACTTGTTGAAGAGGCTAGTGAAGTGGTTGAATTCATCATGGAATTTCCTTGCTGTGGCGTGTGTATTTGTGGTTGTGGCATCATTTCAGCGAATTTCTTGCGTACTTCCAAACAAAATGCCTTTGGTAATTCAGTTCTTTTAATCAATGACTGAGCCACTCTTACAGCGATACAATAACGTTTAAACCAAGCCCATACAACATGTACATTGGCGGATGGTAATACCGAATCCAATTGCATATCACAAGCTAAAGCAGCCAAAGTTTTAAAATAATCGGAATGCATGAGATGTATACCTCCTCTCACTTGTGGCTCTTCGTATTCATATTGCCGCAATAGTTCGGGTATCAAAGGCATAAGGATGGGATTGAGTGATGGATCCAAAGGTTTGGGTGCATGTTTTGATAGTAATACTGCGTGTAAACGTTTCAATGACCATATTCGCTGCGCAGTGGTTAGAGAATTTAATTGAGCACATGATGCCAAAGCAGCCGCTAAGCGCAATAAAACACTAGTATTATTGGGACTCAAACGCTCATCTAACAAAGCCATCACTAGTGGCATAGATGGCTGTGAGAGCACAGCTCTATCGGAGCCTCTTTCATTCATCGATGATGCTGGCATTATAGCATGCACCCAAAAACGCCAACCCCAGCCATTAACCGAACTGTCAGAAGTAAATTTCCATCTCATTTCATCTCCTGGTATACGTATTTCGGAGGCCCAATGGGCAAATTCTCGACCTGATCTCATTGCAATTATACGTCCTGAACCATCCATTATTACTAACGGATCATTTCGTTTTTCGGTAGAACAATTAGAATCAAATTCTAGACGTAAAGCTTCAGCTCCTGGTATTTTAACATGACCATTGGTGGTAACATTATCCACATAGGGGTGGCTACTTTCTTGCATTACTGGTTTGGGGACCTTTCCCAAACTATGACGTGAAGTGCATAAATCCTCCAATTCAGTTATACAAGTTTCCAAAAGCATGGCACCGATAGAAGGACTATTGGATCCTAAAGCTATTAAAGTTTCTGCAATTGTTTGTGAAGTACTTGAGGGACCAGTTCGACCAGCTACACTTAACTTTAGCAGTTCAACTAGACTTTTAGCTTCCGATTCTCCCAACAAGGAAGTAAAATCATCTAAACCTGTTAAAGAAGTTTCATTTATCATTTCCTCTTGATTTGTCATGGTGGCGGCCATAACTGACATAGCACTGGCAGACATTTTTGAGTGCTTATGCGGTGCAGCACTGGACAAAGAAGCAGAAAGTGATAGAGATCCTGTTAAACTTTGAAAAGCACTTAAAGGTCCAGCGGGTGCAGGCTGTATATCGGCCTCGGGCGAAGGTTCATGTACAGCGGGATCTGAAGCATCTGCTAAGGCTTCTCCACCGCCTTGAGCTATTATTTCATTGGCATTATTGTTTGTTTGCAGTTGTGCATTATTATTAACACCGGAGTTTTCCCTAAAACTGCTATAATCGTGTTCCATATCACTACTGGCGACACGTTCATTTAAGTTCACCTTGCTGTGGCTGGTTAAAGCGGCCACAATTAACTGCCGGGCCTGTAGAATACTCATGGCATTGAGCACATAATTCAAAGCTGTTTGGCGAGCTCCATTCGTTTCAAGATTTAACAAAGTTTCACTTAAACTGACTTTTGCTGTTTGCGTTTTGGTGGTCGAACTAATGGATGATGATGTTGTGGTAGTAACTGGTTCAGCATCATATATGCCCAAACTAGTGCCACCCAAAGGATCTTTAGTGGTGGCAAATGGTACGGGGCCTTTCTTCTCGTCTTCCGAAGGTGATTGTGGCAAGCCCCAAGCTATAGAATGGGAACTGCCACAGGCTACGCGATTAACGAATACGGAATCTAGACCTATAACCAAAGCAGGTTTTTTATTTACCACAGTATTGCCGGAACCTTGTTGGCCATGATCATTATCACCCCAAGCATAAACCTGACCTGTATCAGTTACAGCTAAACAATGTAAAGCTCCCACGGCTACATGTATAACTTTGCGACCTCTTAAGCCTTGTATTGGTTGGGGTTTACGCACATGCTGATCACTGCCATGACCTAAACGATAGTAATCTCCTTTACCCCAAGTCCATACCTCACCGGTACGCGTCAAGGCCAAACTAAATTGAGCTCCACATTCAATTTGTATAACACCTATTCCCGTCAAACGTTCAATCTCATGTGGCACCGAAGAACCTTCTGAACCACCTCTACCCAATTTTCCAAAATCACCATCACCCCAAGAGTACACAGCACCATCTTCAGTTAAAGCCAACGTTTGCGCATCTCGACTACCACAGGCTACTTGTATTACTCGTTTACCACTCAACCCAGCCACAAGTTTAGGTTTCAGTTGTGTGGCATTGTCACCATGACCCAAACGACCATATTCTCCTAAGCCCCATGTGTACAATTCACCAGCCGATGTTATCGCAGCACTATGTGAAGAACCGCATGCTATATCTCGTATTTTCTTTGATCTCAAAGATTCTATCATTTTGGGTTTATCCATAGTTAAACGATTACCATGACCAAGTTTGCCATCCTCTCCTTCTCCCCAAGAGAACACTTTACCATCCAAGGTCAAGGCTAAAGCATGTTTACCACCCGAATGAACAGCCACCTTCTTAACCACATATTGATGTAATACAGGCACTTGACGTGGCACTGATATATTGGCACTAGTACCCAAACCAAGGCGTCCATTTGTTCCCTCACCGCAAGCATAAACCTTACCATCTTGAGAAACAATAAATAAAGATTTTGAACCTCCTGCTATGTGTATAGGTCTCAAGCGACTGATGGTTTGAGAGAAAGTGGGCACCTTTACCTTCGAACCCTTTAAACCACCCAATTGTTCTTTGTCATTTAATCCCCAAACCATAACGGTGCAGGGAGGATCACTTAACGATGACTTGGGATCAGCATAAGAAGACATAGATAGATTTTGATTAGAATCGGATAGATTATCATATTCACAAGCCAAAAATGAGGCATTCATTAACATTAAATCCAAATCCGTTTGTTTGCGCCTCCCAATGATATTCAACGAATGTACTTTACATTGTATACCATTGTTGCGACATTGCTTTATGACGATCTCAATCCAAGGATAATACTGACGCACATCGGTCATTAGAGCTACAGTAGTATCAGTATTTTTTATCGATATCCAAGAATATTCTTTCAAATTGCCAATACTATCACCTACTCGTGTCACGACCAACGAAGGCATGTGCGAGTGATCAGAGGGACTTACGGTAATGGAAAGACTGTGTACCAAAACATTTTCGTGCATTTCTAAGCGTATCCAATGTTTACCTTGAGTACTAGAAGAACTTTGCCAACAATTAGGACTACGATCCAATAAATGTTTTGCTGTCATTTCATTTGATGACACACTCAAAGAACGTATACAACGAGACCAGTCCTCAATGAGATCTGTAGCTACCGGCGCTGAAAGTGAATTGAAACCCAAGAGAGTACTTCCTTGCACTGAAGTACCCACTGTTTCTATATCATTAATAGAACCCTTCCAACCGGGATGTTGAGGAAAATCTACATTAACATTTTTACCGCAAACAGCAGTAACTGTACCAACACTACCGGGCATTACATTACGCCATTTATAACGGGGTGCTGCTCTCATGCGCACTTGTGATCCAACAATAATTTGAGATGGTTGTTTTTCCAAACTTAAAGCAGATGAAGATGTGGCCTTTTCCACAGGTTTCTCTAATAGTTCAATGTGTACAAAACATACCCAATAGGTGGTACCATGTAATTGCCAATCTACTTGTACATTGAGATCATGAAGACCTTCAGTATCAACTTTCAAAACCGTGCCAATATCACCTTTTTTAATTTCCTCAAAATCTCGACAACAGCGTACAATCATGCCCGGACACACCAGACCTCTAACATACATGGCATATTGATCAGCCGTTTGGAAATCTTGCCGGGTTTCATATTTGAAAGGTTGATCCTGTATTGAGGATCCTTCTACGGTATCTGAACTGGTATCAACACTCTCATTATCGATATCACCTTCTGGATCCTGTAGAGAAGATGACTTATGTTGTTGTGGCAAAGAAGCGGTATCACTAGCAGAATGACCCATTAACTCGGTAGGATCATTATAATCAACTGGATCAATGGTATTATTGCAAATATCGGGATGTTCTAATATCCATTGAACTATTTGCTCGGGTGTGGGTGTCATGGGATAAATGGTTAATTGTTTTACTGCCAACTCCACTGACTTCTTACTAAAGCCCATTTCCATAATTTGGGAAATTAAAGATGCTGAAGAATTGATAGAGGTGTCCGTTTCCTTTAGTTCTAAATTAGAAGGATTTGCAAGATTTGAGGTGCCAGTGGCTTCATCGTAAACTCCCATATTATAGATTGGTGTACCATGTATCATAGTTGGTTGCATGGCTGGCATCATACCACCCAAGCGTGTAGCCGAAGATTGTAATTCATTAAGTTCTGAGTGTACTTGTGAGGCTAAAACTTGCGAACAATTTAGAGCTGCTGTAGCCAATTCACTATAAATATAACAAGCTTTCACTGGTGATGGCTGAGTGGCTCGTATGAGTATACTTTGTATAAGTAATTCTGTTTCATTGGATCCAGTAAATGAAGTATTACCAGGTTCTTCATTATTCACATCATGTTGTGTATGCACTTCAGCATTGCCTGAAGATTTGGGAGCTTGATCTTCCTCCGAAACACTTTCCTCGGATGAATACGAGCACATTCCAGGAGATCTTTGTTTTAATATCTTTCTCAGCGATGTCTGGTGTCTATAGAGTACACAATTGGCATTTAAAACCGACAGTTGTATTTGTTGTGAACGCAATAGACTGATATCAATAACATTCGGTACACATTCTTTACGTTCTCCGGGACCATACAATAATACCGACCATGAATTTAATAACATTTCATTCATGGGCAAACGTGATAAACTGAATACCGAATAATCTGCACTTTCTAAAGCGGCATTTAACGAAATTTTTCTACATTCTCCATTCAACGATTGATTATCTGTGCTCAGGAGACATTTTCCTTTGGTAGTGAACCCACATATGGTTGCGGTAGTGCCTTCATGACACACTTGTAAACCTACTCTTGGCCGTATATCACAACCACCAATTGTTGTCAAAACACCCATTACAAATATGTATTCATTTTCCAAATGTTGCAAATCCAAACCATCTTCACCAAACAATTCTGCAGCCACACAAAGTTTTTGTGATAAAAATGAATTAATGGCTGTATTCCATATCGGTAGTGTATGTAATTTCCTTAATAATGTTATTATCTCTTCAGCCACAGTGCCAGAATGTGAGGCTGTTAAAAGTATTCTTGGTTTATTTTCAGCTGTCGTTTGTAATAACGATGAATCATTGGGACAATATAGAGTTATTTTACCCAAAGTGGAGAATATTTGTCGTACTAAGGAGGTCATTTGTGGAATATCGCCTTCTTCCGTCCAGTGTATTAATACGATTTGTAACAAACGTAGACAATGAATTTTACGAAAAACATCCTGTTCACGTACTGTGGGCTGTTCTAAAAGATTTATGTAAAAATCAATCCATATGGGAGATGTCAAGTACTTGGAGAGTATTGGAGATTCACCTGGAATGCAATATTATATTAAATTTAATTGTTATTTCCTAAAAATATTTTCTAGTGTTTTTCTAAAAAAATATGTTTGAAAGCTGTAACATAGAAAAATAATATACTTAAATAGTTTTACATAGAACGAATAAGAGAGTATTAGTCGGTAAGAACCGTTCTACAACATGACGTAGCTACGGCAGGTAAATTAGAACTAATACAGCACTTATTTATTTAAATGGAAGCATCTTGATTTAATATGTTTTCCGAAAACCATTTATTTGGGAGCCATGACAAATTACAATAATCCAAAATATCGCTAATTTTTAGCTCATAGACAGCCACATATAAGGAATCATATCGTTAAATTGACTCAAGAAGTGAATGTTACAAACATTATCACAAACCTATAATACTCCAATCACCAGCGGTGCTATGTATATCGTAGTTTCTATATATAATTAATATTTCATTACATACCAGCAATAGCCTTCAAAAAACCCAAAGTGGTCCAATTATCCAAACCACAAATATTGGCCAAAGTAGAATCAGGATTCAAAATAGCACGAAACATTGAAGATAAACCACGAACAGCATTCTTATCCATCTTTTCGGAATGTAAACCAATGCCAACCGAAACGATTTGTAAAAGTTTTGTACAGGCATAACGTAAAAGCTTGGTAGGATGAGATTCACCATTCAAAGATGAATCACAAGTAATTTCATCTTTTTCCGTCTCTGAATCAGGTGAGACAATATTTAAAGCACTATCAGCTAAACGTAAATCGTATTGATTTTCTTTGCCCATGCGATAAGAGTTTGTGGCTCCAGTATACCATTCAACTCGAACCCAACTACAAGAGAGATATTTAGAAAATCATATGAATGAATAATTATTTTGCTTACCCATCTTCACCCACTTCACTTATGATTCTACCCTCACCCGGTGGATTACCATCTTGATCACCCCATTTCCAATCAGCTCCTCTAACTATTCTTGTACCAATTTTCATGAGTTTAGCTAACTCGGGTCCTGTTAAATTTGCTTTATTCGATTTTTGTTTGAGTATCGTGTCCTCATAAACTGTAGACAATTCATAGGTATTTTTAACAGCCGGTACATCTCCTCCTGTTTGACTTAACAAACCCAAAACTGTACCCAGTGTTCCCGAGTTAATAAGTAAACTTAATTCATTAGCTCCTATGTCCTTCGCCAAAATACCAAAAATGCTTAAAAGAAATCTAGCTCTGGGCAATTTTTTCAAAAACACATATGTACCCAAATTGGTATTATCCTTGCCAGCATTATTATGTTTTGATTTTAAATGTATTTGTTCTTGATTAACCAGTCTTTGTAATTCCTGTACGGCCCATTCTAAAATACGTGCTTGAGCCAAAATTAAATTCGCTTTTTGGAATGCTGTTATTGAACCCACATCATCCAGTATATTTGTAGTAGTGTGTTTGTTACCCTTCAAATGTAAACCTAAATAACCACTTAACATATTGTATTTTACAGCATCCATAAGACCATTCACTTGTAATGTGGTATGGAACATTTCCAAGCCCTGACGACGTATTTGATAACGTTGCACTTGACAATACATTGCACGACGTACAGTCTCAACATCACAAATTTCTTGCATAACAAATTCGACAATTTCGTTCATTAGTTGAGTACTTAAATCTCCAGAGAAATACCATTTTTCACATAGTCTACGTATGACATCGCTACTAAGTCTGGGTTCCTGTTCAGGTTTCTTATCATCAAAATCAAGATCACTAGCTTGAAATTTAATTTCTTCATTTGATGCTTTACGTTCAGATAAAATGAGATTGTTATCACTGACTTCCAGTAGATTTTCATTTGAAGGATGATTTGTGAGTGGTGAAGGCATTTGAACAGTTGCTATTGGTATAAGCGAAGGATCTACATTCAACGTGGCATTTTTATCAATGCTAACCGATAAACCAGCTTCCAAAAGAGATTCCTACAAATAACAAATAAGGTTTCAATCATTTTTTATTGAAAAAAAATAATTTCAAAAGATTTTCTATAGAAATGTTTTCATTTCGAACAAAATTCTATAGGAAATTTTAATTTACAAAATTTTCTACAGAAAATTTTAACTTCAACCAATTTTCTATAGAGAAATCAAAAATTTTCCATAAAGGAAATTTTAAATTGAAAATTAAAAAAGAAATGAAAAATTTTTATTTTATAAGAAATTTCTTTTATTGCTCACTTGTGATTGTGACTGTAATTTCTGCGCCACATTTTGACTTTGTATAGTAACATTTAAAATATCCTCCGGCTTGGCACACACTAACTGTTTCTTAGCCACACGCATTTCTGTTATAATCTTACGTACAATTTGTTTAAAACGTGGTAATTTATGTAATAGCGATAATTTTTTTAAACCCTCCTGTTCCAAACTTACAGCAGGTCGTATTTCATACAATAGAAAACGCAAACGTTCTAACATGGGAGCACACACCTCTTTATAGCTACGATTCAATTGTTGTCTTATGCGAACCACCGACCATTTAGTCTGATAAATTAAACGTATTATTTCACTAATTTGTTTGGGTAATTTATAAGTTAAATTAGCTGCCGTAACACCAGTCAACTCTTTTTCTATGGTTGACAGAATAAGTCCACCCAAACTTTGATGTCTTATAAGTACAGCAGTTAAAAGACGTTCTAATTCTTGTACAGGATGTTCGGGAGGAAATTCCTGATGCCATATCAAATTATTGTCCTTGCAAAAACGTTCAGATATAGTCATCCAAGTTACAACTAATGGATCAGTTAAGCGACCATCCGAAAGACCAGATATTAAGGTTTCTATACGATGTTGTATATTATTGGCTGAGGTGTGCATTATACCGACTGTAGCTATAGCATGTACGGGAGGTTCTGTTGGTGTACTACCCGCCGTACTGGCACTACTACGTGCTTCACCTTTTTCTTCATCAAATGGATTGCTGGGTTGCAAAACTTGTAAACCACCGCTTAAGATGCTGGATTTAATAATACTTTTGCACTGTAATTCAGCTGGTTGAGGTGGTGGACCTATTTGTAAAGTATTTGCCACTAGACCTAGTAAATAGGCTAAAGCTCGTTCGGAGTTGAAATGGGTAAGAACTTTACTTTGTTGCAAATGGGGCTAAAATGAAAATGAAGTTTAAAAATTGTAGTTAATTTGAAATGAGTAAATGTTTATCAACCTTTTCTTCGCTTATATTAGGAGCATAACGTCCCACTTTATGATGATTTAAAATAAATTCCAAACACGAACGATAAGTTGAATTATTTAAATCAGAGCTTAAATCTTTGCCAATGTTATCCTCTAGGAAATCATTAATAGTGGCTAATTCATTTCTGTAAAAAATAATTCATTAAGACAATAAGAAATTGAAATGTAACCAGTATAACGGGTCCTATACATTCCATTTCTCTAAAGGTCAAAATTGATTTGAAGAGAAATTATTCGTTAAATGAAAACTAGAAAAGCTTTTGAACGATTTTCTTTATGTTTGAATTAATATCCACAAAGATTATCTCTTCGAAAGATTTTCTTTGGGTAAATCTTTTGTTCGAATAATTTTCAAATGGAAAATATTGTAGTTTATATTCAAAACTCTTTACTCTTTCAAATACTTACTGATAATCATTTAAATCACACACATAACCGTTGATTATAATCCATTTACCACCATCCAATATATGATTTTCAAAATCATGTTTTCTTATCAACATTAACTCATCGGGTTGTGTCGTGTTTGTAGTATTTTTATAATTGCCTCGACATATAATGCCAGGCCAACCCAAATCATCTGAATCTTGTATATCACTATCACATATTAAACGATTTAAATTATCCAAAGCATATAGCAGGGGGACAAAATGATGTGACCAATCAAATGCAGGCATTAAATTTGCTCTATCACGTTTAAGGATTATAAGGCCAACTAGTAATTCATAGAGTAAAGTATCGGAAATATCAGTCATTAATATATCAGCTACACCTTCTTTGCCTTGCAAAGCAATTTCATGGGCTTTTTGTAGGGAATGTATGCAGAGACTAACAGCACTTTGTAAATATTTGCTAAGCAAAAGTTCAGCCCCAACTAGATCTTCTGATTTAGGACTTTGATGTATGTGAGAGAATAGGAGACGTTGAAAACGATGTAAGAGATCTAGACTAGGACTTGAATGTTCTTGGGTGTAAATAATGGAGAGAGAGCCGAATGAAGAATTTTCTTCTTCAGGCTTTACAATACCAGTACTTAGCAAAAGTTGAGTAAGTTTAGCTTGCGTTAACGCTGAATTGTTACGCAATAATTGTTTGATAAGATGCAAGAGCGGTAAATTATGTCCGTTATCGGCACAATCATTAGATTCCAAACGTATGGCTTGTTTTAGCGCGGTCTCCAATCCTCCTTCCGCCATTAAAGAACCCACTAAGAGATCTGTCATAAATCTGTGACCAGCTGTAGAAATACCCGGTTCTGAGGGTAAAAGAGATGTCAAAGTTTGGGCTCTTTCGGAGGCAGTTGGCAAGAGCACACTCCATCCAATTTGTAAAGCCCATTGTGCTGCTTCTTGCATAGTTTTTAAAACATTTGCTCCTCCAGCCAATGACAAAATTCTGGTTTTTAAGCTCACTAACAAACGTGAGCCCTCTGAAAGACCCACTGATTTGGGTGCTACACCATTCGCGATCAAAGCATGTAATTGCAAACGTAGAAGATTTAAACAGGCCACTGCCACACATTCAGCTTCCTGATTTGGAGTTTGTCTATTATTAGTATCCTGGCCACAAACCATACTCAACAACTGATCCAGTAATCGAAATGTATGTTCACTCAAGTCTATAACAAATGGTATGCGAGAAGGTATTCCTTGAATAGATGTCTGACTCCAAATAATACTTTGCGCCGCTCCACAGGCAATTCCAAAAGCATAAACTGAAGGATGTGTAGCTAAAATTGGTTGTTTAATTAAAGGATCTTTGCATATTGAAGAAGGGCATATTTGTTGATAATCATTACGTCCCCAACCAAACACTTCACCACTTGAACTTAAAGCCAAACAATGTGATACTCCTATTGCTACATCAATAATAACTTTTGTTTGTAAATTACTTATTAATTTGGGTGTACTCAAACATTGTACTTGTTTGTCTAGCTGATTATGACCCAAACGTCCTCCACTAGCCTTTCCCCAGGAGTATAACTTTCCCTCACAAGTTAAGGCCACTGAAAATTGAGCACCCGCAAATACCCTTTGTACACGTGGCAAAGCTTCTATTAATTGTGGCAATTGAGATCCATTACAGGAACCATTTCCTAGTTTACCAAAATCTCCATCACCCCACGCATAAACCAAACCTGCAGCAGTAACTGCCAATGTATGAGCATCACCACTGCCCAAAGCTACATCAACTATTTTGTGCTCCGCTAAAGCAGCCACTTGAGTTGGTAATAATTTATCATCGGAATTACCATGACCCAAACGCCCATAAGTACCACGCCCCCATGTAAATAAGGTACCATTATAAGTAATAGCTGCACTATAGGTACAACCCACATGTATTGATTTGACGGATCTTTCGATTGTAGTGATTTTGGTAGGATGCTCACGTGGCAGCGTATCACCATGACCCAAACGTCCGCCAACTCCATTGCCCCAGGAATAAGCATTACCTAGGAAGGAAATGAAAAGAAATTATAAATCCACAAATTTAACAAAATTACGTATGGAAAAATTGCGACATTTCTTTATGGTTCTGCTTTATTTGTCAAATATTTTACTTACCCATACTATCCACTGCCAAATAATGACGACCTTCACAATGTGCTGCCACGGATATTATATGAATATCGGCCATCTCTTCAATTAGCATGGGTTCAGTTTCCGGTTTTGAGATTCTCCAGGTATACATTTTGCCATCTTGAGTTAAAAACAATACATATTCCTCCGATATAACAACTTGTTGGACTTGAAAATAAAAATTTAAAACAGGAGCCGAGTACTGGGAACATATAGTATTAGCTCCCGATATAGGTATTCCTACAGCAGGTTCTGCTGTAAAACCATATTGATTGGGATTCAATGATAACCAACCCAAAGCATAAATACGCTGTTCATGCAATTGTGGGGCACCACTGCTGCTGGCGGATAAATTATTGTTGTTGTTATTGTTGTTATTAGAAGTGGTACCGCTTTCTTGTGAAGTTTGATTTGGCAAAGAGGAAGCTTTACCATTTACCCCTAAGGTGGTCTTAGCTGTATTAGTTGTGGCAAAATTTGTGGGCATTTGCATGGAATGTCCCGTGGGCATATGAGGTTTAGCCAAACGATCTAAGTGGGATATAATAACAACAGCTGCCTGTTTCAAATCTACATTTGCCGTCTCCTGTTCGGGTAGAGTAAGGAAACGTAGAAAACATTCTGTAGCACTAGATGGTAAAATGTCCGGAGTAGTATTTGTTGTTAGACCATAATTGCCTATGGACTCATAACGTTTTAATATGGGCACTAAGGGAGCTCCAGCATTCTGTGGCACATCGCGATTGTCATCGGTAGCTTTCTCTTTATCCCATAGAGTTAATAAAAGAACTACAGCTTCCAGAGAGGCGGCAAGACTACCTTTTTGAGCACCAAGCTCCAAAAGCAAACAAAGAGCAGTATGACGATCTTCTTTGGGTGCAGTGCAACGATTACCCATGGGATCGCCCAACGCTACTTGTCGTAGAAATTTAATTGAACGCTCCAAAACTTCAATCCATAATGGAGAAACCTGCAAAGAAATGATAGAGTTAATAAGATTGTTAATCGATATGTCAAAAAAGGAAAGAACTACCTGTGAAGTATCGAATAATAAAGCTTCCGGCAAATCTTGCAGAGATTCCAAAGCTTCACACAACAATTCACTGCACATTTCTGTATCCTCTCCTGAACGCCAAGCACGACGTAAAAAGAAGAATGAAAAATTCAAAGCTGCTCTGGTACATACTCTAGCCAAACCCAAGGTGGCTCGTTCACTATCACGAACTGGAGAACATAAATCCAGTGTAGATTGTTGGGCATATTTGGCAAACCTTTCACGGCTCGAAAGACGACTATCATCTGGATATTTATGACTATTTTTATCTGATGGATTCAAAAATGGATTATTTGAATTGGTAGAAGGCTGTTGCAGTTGTGGTACTTCCAATGTTTGTTGCTGTTGTATTTGGGCTTGTTGATGTTGCTGTTGTTGTTGTTGCTTACATCTAGCCAAAGAGACGAAATAACGTTCATAGATAAAAAGTTGTTGTCGCAAATGCATTGAAGACAAACAATTGCCAGCAGCTTGCAAAGATATATCATGCAATTCATTGAGTAACGTTTTTTGGCACTCAATTTTAGCAGCATTATTGGGAGTTTGGCCCCACAACCAGGACTCAAAAATGGCATCGCTTGCAATACGTTGGGCAGCCGCTGCTGCTGCCTGAGCAGCCGTAGTAATTTTCTTAATTGTAGCATCCGAATCCAAAGTGTGACAAGCACTGCAATTACAGGCCGACAAGGGACCACAATAATCGTTAGGACAGCAGGAACATTGTAGTTTTTGTACACCACAATAATGTTTGCCATCATCTCCCAAATATGACAAATTTCCAGCTGCATTTAAAACTGGACCTGTAGCAGAGGAAACCAATTCACAATCTTGTATAAGATTATTCCATAAAATAGCAGCATCTTCAGGATTACGAAGACTTGATATAAGATCGGCACGCACCCATTTCGTATCCAAGTATGGTAAAGGTCTCAAATACAAGTCTGTGTTATTGGAATTTGTTGTCATTTTTCCCCCAAACAACAACAAAAGTTGAAAACTTTTTTGCAATAATTTTAAATAAATGAATTTATTTTAATTTTGCAACACGTTCTTTATTCCATTATTCTACGCAGTGTTATATTTAAATCCAGCTCAATGAGATCAATTTTCGATTACAAAAAATCTTTATTATAAAAAAAGAATTAAATAAAATTTATAAATATAAGTTATTTATATTTTTTGTATGTAAAAGTTGCAAAATAAATAAATAAAATACACGATTTGTTTATTTTCAATGCCTTTAACCCCACGTTGTAGTTGTTGTTAATAAAATAAAAACAAGAAAATATTCTCTACAACAACACAATTGTTATTATTTATTTATTTTTAAACATTTAACACGCACACATACACACTCAGGTATATAAATATCAATTATTCACCCCCCACCTCTAAATGAATTTTGTTTTTCGGGACAAAGCTTCACTCATTATGTTTTTTTTTTATAATACCCTACATTAAGCATATTAAATGCTTGGTGAATCAATTGAAAAATGTCCGTTCTTCCGTCTGGATGACTGTCTTATTATGAACTAAGTAAAAGTTTATTATATTTTTATAGCCTTGAGCACCACAAGTGGTGAAGAGGGTATATTAACTTTGTCATTCCGTGTGAAATGCTAAGAAGGAATCATCTAAGACCCCATTATGTAAATATATTATTGCATCAAATCAAAATTTGAATCGATTTAGCTAAGTCCGTCTGTTTTTGGTACGCTCACATCCACAAATTGACAGAGCTCAATGAAATTTGGCTTAAGTATTTGTTATAGATCGGATAAGTTTTCTATATAAAACCCGTTAAATCGGTTCAGTATATTAATATATATAGAAACCGATATCAGAGTAACCTCTCGATTCATGTGAAGAACTTTCGATCGATAAATTAGAATGAAATTTTGATATAATTTTAAATTATATGTACTTGTCGCTCAAACTTTTAACCCAAGTATTATTCTTTCTTCCGTTGCTGGGGACTATCTAATCATTGTAATTTCAATATTACATAATTGAAGTTACCGCCGAGTCATGTTACAAAGGATATTCTTTTATACAAACATAACATACATAGATCCTTTGGATCAGAATTCGTATATGACAGCTTTGTACGACATTCACAGAGACGCTTCAAATTCCGCAGTTTCAAGTTACCGTACGAATATCGTGCTTGGAGGTAGCCTACCGCCCATAGCAGATATTGAACATATTTTGCCGTGGTTAACAAAAATAGTTCTGGCACAACTGAGATCGGGATGGAGCAACAGGCTCAATGCCTGTTAATAACGCATTGACCGTACCTTCCCAATCCTATGTCATATATGTGGTCAAAGAATTTTCGATCTTACTCCATATTATTCAAGAAAGACAATTATTTTAAGTGCATACTAACAAAATAAAATGATCCGGTAAATATTCACATTGGTTAACCATCAACGTACCACCAATTCTGGAATTGTAAAACGTTTTAAATAAAATAATAATTAAAAAATAAATGTTAAAGAAAATACTGGTACAGATTTTGACACACCATACCGTATGTCAAGTACTAAATTCTGTCGGGTATAATGTCAGAGTTTGCAGGAAAACAAGAAGATAGCAATGGAGAAGGTTTTCTTTCGAAAAAGGGCACATAAATAAAGGGAAGCTTTTGGGATAAGGTAAGGTAAATTCTGTCGGGTTTGCAGGAAAACCAGCAGATAGCAAAGGTGAAGTTTTTCTTTCGAAAAAGGACAAATAACTAAAAGCAGACTTTTGAAATAAGGTAAGGTAAATTCTGATGAAAGCTACTATATACGAATCCCGATCAAAAGCATCTTGCATGCTCTGAGTATGCTCTGTTATATTGAATACTATATATTGATGATGCCTCTGATGACATCAAAGGAAAAACTATCTACTAAACATAAATTGTGTTCCTTAACCGGTAAAATCTTTGCCTTCCCGTATAGATGGTTTATTCAGGACATTTGTATACAGCTTGTTGCGATTCTTAAGGCTGACTGTTGGCAACTTTTGATATTTCTCCATTGAGTATCACTTAGCGAAGAAGATCTGCAGCAACACTTTATTATACCGTCTAGCACTTTGAGAACATTATTCCTACTTTGCACTTTTAGCAGTGGCTAGAACTGAAGAAATAAAAAGGCTATTAAATGTACACCCTAATATCGATGTATACAATGTATTCTGTGCCATATATTTTTGGGTAGTTGACAGTCAAACAAAGATGTGTATGTCACTATGATGATAAAAGGTACAGGTGTACGGTGGTAGTGTGTCGTTATGCTTAATCCATTATAATTTTTCTATTTGTTAATATTTGCAAATTATACATTTTATTTTTGATGCTTTTTTATTGAAAAATATACATGAAAAATATATAGAAAATAAATTCAGTGAGTGGTTTGAGGTTACTATAGCAGCCAAATGGAGTTTTGATTTTATTTTTTTTGTACCTGTATAGTTCTTCTTTGTGATGCCAGATAGTAAAGATTTTTTTCCACTTTTAAATGACAAAATGTTGTTTTTTTATTTTGTATTAAATAAGGAGTAAGATCGAAAAATTTTTAACAAACATGTATGTAAATAAACTTACAGTTTTAATTTTTTATTTGTTTGAAATTTTCATTACATTTTAGAAAAAATGTGTTCATTTTCAATTTTTAATCTTTTTTGAAAACTCTTCCATTAACGCTTTTACAGAGCTTTTTATCACTTTGCTCGAAAGCGTTAAAAAACTTTTTGTGCCCGTCAATCTCATTTAACAAGAACCCAAAATCTATTAACTCTTCTTAGCTCCGGGCAGTTCTGAGAATTTCCCTTTATTAGTACAAATACCACATTATTGTTCTTGTCGTACTCAAGGGATTGTTTCCTATAGTGAAGGGATGCCAAGCTATCCTAAAAGTAAGTGGACACATTATTAAGTTTAATGTCTTTATAATGTGAGCGTTAACTTTAACTCTGTTGACACATTATTAAGTTTAATGTCTTTATAATGTGAGCGTTAACTTTAACTCTGTTGAAAACCTTTCTATTTTTTTGTTTTAGAAACATCATGTGGACAATTTCTCTTGCCTGAGTCAGGTTTTTTATCAACAGAGAAGTTCTACTTTGACAACAGACCTTTGAATGATTGAACAACTTTTTATAGGATTAAGTTGGATTTTGTTAAAAACCTTTAATAATTTTAGTACACACATTTTTCCGGTAACTTACTTAATCAGATTAATAACATATTCATTTGTTTGCCAAATGTAAATCCCATGAAATTTCTATCGGGAATGTTCGGGAAGTAATTTGAGTGAATCAGGTATATTGTCTTCCTGTGTATCGGCCAGATTGTTTGTTATTCTTTTAAACATATATAAATGTTATTAAATGCTCTCAAATGGAAAAATAATTCCGAAATAGCAGATTCAAATTAGGGCTAGTACATAGAATACAGTTTCAAGTTCATAAAATTATTTAAAATGAAAGTATTTTAATAAAAATATTCGACTTTATATCAATATCAAATCACATATGACTGGGGAATATTGAAGATTTGGCAGAGCCAAATATAGGGTTCATATTTACTGTTAATATAATTTATGTATTTTTTCATTAGAAAACTATTAAAACATTAGTTCTATAGAATATATGATATTCTTATTTATTCCCGGGAAAGACAAATTATTTTCTTAAATACCAGGAAGCAGAAAAACTCCATGAAAAGAGAAACTTTAGTTAATAGTTTTAATGAAAAAATGTGTGTTAATATTTTTTTGATCTCATTCTTGAGTTCAAATTATTTGATATTTAATGGGTTAAGGGTATCAAATGCCAACTTAAAATGTTGTCTACAAGTTTTATTATGAATGAGAATACCATTATATCGAAGTCTTTTTGAGATATTTGTACCTTCGTAAAAAATAATGGTAAAATATTGTAAAAATTGATGGGTATAAAATTAACCCAACAATAACATTGGAAAGGTTATTCCAAGACATCTCACATAATACCTATACTGTTAATACTATACTGCATGTCAAAACTTTAGAACCCAATATCTTGAAAATTATCGGGAAATATTTACCCAAATAGGTCCTATGTTTAAAAGAGAGCAAGTTATGATAAAGATAATGTATGGATCTTAATTGGTTCCAAAATTTTCAGAAAATTTTATATATTTACAACATCAATAAAAGGGGTAAACAATTTAATTTATAATCTGGCCACTCTAGGGATAACGTCACTTTTTGTTGGTGTATTGCATGTGTGTGTATACAATTTAGAATTTTTTCACAAATGACCGTGTAACAATTAATAATTTTTTTACACACAAAAAAACTTATTAACATTTATAAATTTTGCACAAATTCACGACACATTTTAAAGTTTTATAATTTTTTGATAAGTTTATAAACAATTAAAAGTTTTAACATTTATTGAATCCTTTATTTTTTGCACACAACTCCACCTTAAAATTTTTTCCTTTCTTGTCTGAAGATGAAAATTTTCATTTGCTAAATTTTTTAATTTTAAAGCTGATTTTATTATTAATTTTTATTGAAAACGTTAAATTTTAATATATTTTCACTATTTCCGGGGAAATATTTAATTTTTTTTGCAATTTTATTGACTAATTTTAAATAAATTATTAAGCGTTCGCACAATAGTTGATTTTTCATGTATTTTAATGCAAAAAAAAGAAGACAATGAGAAAATAAAGTGTAGAAAAGAAGAAAATTTTCTTTCTAAACCGAATTGTCAATTTGCTGTCAAATTTTTGTTTTGTTTTTCCTTTTTACAGAGCGGGTGAAAGAGAGAATTTTAACATAAATAAGAGATGATAAAGAGAGCGGTTTTTTGTTTACATTTGCTATGTTTACGTTTGTGTGGAGCAAAACAAATGTAGCAAAACACCTGTTGGTCAACTAAAAAACAAAAGAAAAATTATTGTTTTTGTTATTATTTAGAAGAGAAAGAACAGAGATAAATTTCTCCAGAAAATGACAGATAAATAAATCCGTATTAGAAAACATGTGCGTATTCGCGACTCATTTTTGTTGATAAACAAAGCACAGTGTTTCCAAACCGATTTTCCAATAGTTTAGTAAATTTTTAACAGTTCAAAATATATACCACCTTTAAATATACCGTTCGGCTCGTATTCAATTTCTGAGTCTATTTTACGATGTCCTTCCATTCGGTTCTCCATTTAAACAGGTCGACATTTTTGAGATATCTTGATGAAATTTTGTATGTATTATTTGGGCCCAAGGACAAAATCTATTCAAATTGGCTATATTCGAATGTAGAAATAACCTCCTGAAATGAGGGTTTAAGCTCATAAAAGTCCCAATTATAAAGCGACTTTAACAAAATTTACCAGAAATGAGTTTATTGATGCCCTAAACCGATATGCCAAATTATGCGAGAATCAGTTCATTGTTACTTATTTTTACCCATAAAAAGTTAATATATGATACTGCTACATTGATCGCTTGGTGATTTACATTTGAAAAATATTCAAATTAGAATGACTTTTTAGACACATTCTAATTTCAATATTACACAATTGGAATTGCCGACGATGCATGTAAAATAATACATAGATATTTACAAAATTCTTCAGATCAAAATTCCTATATGAAAACTTTAAACGACATTCCTAACGTCACAAATACCTAGATATGTACAAAATTCTTTAGATCAAAATTCCTATATGAAAACTTTAAACGACATTCCTAACGCCACAAATTTCGCGGTTTCAAATTCATATATAGTCGTACTTAGAGACCGCCGTTAAGGACAATGGAAAACATTTTTTCAGTGCCTACTGATTAATCGTACCATCCAAAACCTATGTCCTGCATGTGGCCAAAGACAATGTGATACGAGACATCCTGTCTCTCTGAGTACTGAAAATCTATGGTTCATCCAATAGGGAGGTTTCTCAAGTTATGTTGTGTGGCTTCCAAGGCTTCCCTTAGTACCATTTAGCTACATTTCGAGGATAAATGTTTAAATAATACACGTTTTAGTTTGTATTATTTGCTATGACAAGATCCGGATTAACTCAAATGTACTTCAGCTCTAACGATATGACATTATTAAACAAACGTTTTCGAATCACTGTGCAAAGTAAATTTTTGTTTTTATAAACACAATAATTTTATTAGTTCACCTACAACTTTCACATTAATACTATTCCCAAGTAAACGATATCTTTGGCGGCTTGTTGTTGTGTTAGGAAAATTAAAGGAATCGGGAAAATTCATTAAGCGAGCCACTTCTTTAGGTGTAAAATAACGCAGTTGTAGTCTCTGCAGTAGAATTAAACTTTTGTCTTCTTTTTCTTTAACATCTGTCAAATGTTCTAATTCCTTTAATTCGGCAAATGTTTTGTCCATTTCTTCTTTTGTTAAACAACAATAAATGGAACCGGTACCTTCACTGTAATGGGTGTAGGCTTTAGTAAAGCACATGGTATTAGTAGCTTCTGCTGTTACTATATCCATTAACCAAACTCTACGTTTTAAAACTTTTTCTTCTAAGTAAAACTCTGCCGCAATTTCATCTTTTCTCTCCAATAAAGAAGATAAATCAATAGCTTTATATTCTCCCTTAACTGGTAGTTCCAACCACAATTTAAAATTAGAAAAATTAAAATCTTTTGATTTTCTAGCTAAACAATAATAACGATGTCTGGTATTCGGTACACCCATTTGTGTGGGACTTAAGATAAATTCTCTATAAAAAAAATTCGATGTTTCCAAAGCTTTTATATAAATATTTCTAGCTTGCGATTCTTCAAAACCCTTAACATTTTCCATCAAAATATATTCCACTCCTTTACACTGAGGCAGTAATTCGCATATGTGATTTAAGGCATCTGAACGTTTATCTTCTATATCACGTTTTTGACCTACACGTGTATGAGGTTGACATGGTGGTGACATTAGTATTGTATTAATTTTTAATTTTTCCAATAGTTTAACACTTAATTTTTGTATGTTATTATTCATTAAACAAGTATCTTTGTGATTAAAGGCATAAACTTCATTAGCTACGGTATTAATGTCCACAGCAGCCATAACTTGACCATTCAAATTAGAATCTGTAAATAAATTATTAATTATATACATTATTGTTGCTGTTTATAACAAATCGCTTTACTTACATTTAAAAGCATAATGCATTCCCCCAATTCCACTAAATAACTCGAGAATCCTTAGTTCCATTTTTAATAATTGAAATTATAATTGAATACGTATGAGCGAATGTAAATAATTGTATACGTTTCAAAATGTTTTTGTTTACATTTGTTTTGCTCAAAAATTTCTACATAAATATCTGGAGATGCCAGATGTCATTATTATACATGCAAGTAATTGTCAATGAAAAAAATGCAACTCTGTTTTTTTACGTGGGAATTTGATTGAAGGTGTTATAATATAGTTTACGATTTCTTGCGCTCCACTGTATTATGAGTTTGTGTAACACACAGAAAAAATAACTTTAGACCTTTAAGTCTACCGTTGGACTCAGAATCACTTAAACGATTTCCGATCGTCCTATTATGATGAAATTTGGTACATGTTACTTTTTTGACTTAAGATTAAAGTTAATCATATTCTGTCCAATATTTCGAAAAACTCCCATACAAATATCATTCCGAAATGGGGTTTTAAGGTAACAAAAGGATTAAATTTAAAGCATTTCAACGAAATTCGCCACTAATTTGTTTCAAGATGCGCTAAATCGATATACAAAATTTCTCGGCTCGGTCCATTATTCCCACAGGTCCCAAAAAATCCCCTTCCAAATATCACATTGAAAGGTATAAATCCAAGATCGGTATTGCAATAACCGTTGGTAAAATTAAGATGATACTATATAAACGTCTTTTATATCTGTATAAAAAATTTTAATTAAAAATCGCTTTATCTTAAAAAGCGATTGATTTGTCGCCATTAGCATTATCACTGTTAACTACACTGAACGACGCAGACAAATGTCATTTGAAGAATACAAGAAAAACGCAGTAGTTAAAAGTGAAAATCTTTTCTTATTCGTGCGCCAAAAATAATAAATTTTCCCATTAAATCCCAATAAACAAATACAAATAATGCAAAGATTGTCTAAAAGAAATACGATATATTTGCAAATTCAATTAATTAATTAAAAATATTTAATAGAAAATTAACAATTTTGCCGTGAAAAATTGAAGAAAATAATTTCGCCTCCCGCAGCAAAAGGCGTAACAAAACAAAAAAATTACAGGCCAGAAGGAAAAAAATATTTCGTCTGTACCAATAAAAAAGCTAAAGAACTTTTTTTAATTTAGAATTTCACCAAGAAAATCTGTATTTTTTTGGAGGAAATGTTTAATAATTTATTGCAAAAGTGGCGTTTGTAAGCGATAATTTAAGTTTTGAACGATATTTTCTTCAGAAAATGCAGGTGAGTGTTTGGGGTAGAGTCTATGAAAAAAATGTTATTCGTGGAGTCTTGATAGAAAATTTTAGATGTATATGTGAGTGTGTGTATCGTGTAAATGTTGGGGATTTTTTTTTGTCAAAAGGAATCTTTTCGATACGAAAAAAGAAAAAATGCAATTGTTGACATAACCTCAATAGATAATTATTTGGAAATTATGGAAAAATACAGTTTTCTAAAAATTCATAAAATTCATCATGAATTTACATAATTTTTTTAAGATTATTACTTATTGTTTTCTTTCTTTTAGCAAGTGGACGATCCACCCTATCTCCAAGTGGGCACGGAGGTAAGTGCCAAATATAAAGGAGCTTTTTGTGAAGCCAAAGTCAGTGAAGTTGTACGTAACATAAAGGTGAAAGTTGCTTACAAACAAGGTCTTGGCTCTGGTGTTGTTTCCGATGATGATATTAAAGCTTCTCCCGGTCAACTTAGAGTTGGTGCTGTTGTTGAGGTTCGTCATCCGGATCGTAAAGATTATGTGGAAGCTACAGTTACTAAAATACAAGATTGCTCCCAATATACGGTGGTTTTCGATGATGGCGACATCACCACTTTGCGTCGTACCGCCTTGTGCATTAAGAGTGGTCGTCATTTTAATGAGAGTGAAACTTTGGATCAACTACCCTTAACACATCCCGAACATTTTGGTAATCCCGTTGTGGGAGGGCGTCGAGGTCGACGTCGTGGTCAAATGAATGATGATAGTTCGGATGAAGATGACGAAAGTGATGCTAAGGAAGTGGTTAATGAGAAAGAAGAACATATTGGCAAAGTTGTTTGCGTTGAAACGGAATCGAAAAAGAAAGATAAAGAGAAATGGTTTCCGGGTTTAGTGGTAGCGCCTACAGCTCAGGCTACAGTACGTATAAGAGTTAAAGATGAATATTTGGTGCGTTCCTTCAAAGATGGTCGCTATTATACGGTGCCCAAAAAAGAAGCTACAGAGTTTACTCGTGAAGCCGCTGCCAAACAAGATGGACCAGCTGTCCAAGCCGCTCTCGAGTATTTGGATAGTGATGTTTTGCCTCCTCATTGGGATCGCGATGCTTTGTTTGGATTAAGTAATTCTTCAAGTGAAAATGAAGATGAAATTGATTCAGACTCTTCAGATGATGAACCGCGTGAAGAAAAAGATCGTTTTGTGGCTCAACTTTATAAATATATGGATGATCGTGGTACTCCCCTCAATAAAGTACCCTCTATACAAAACAAAGATGTAGATCTTTATCGTTTGTTTCGTGCCGTGCAAAAGAGGGGTGGTTACAATCGTGTTACTTCGCAAAATCAATGGAAATCAATTGCTGTTCGTTTGGGTTTTACACCAGTTACCGTGAGCATTACCAATTTAGTAAAACAAGCATTTAAAAAATTCCTACAACCTTATGGAGAATTTCATCGCAAATTGGGCTGTTCCATGTTAATGTCACCACGTAATTCTAATCGTAGTAAAGGACGTAGTTTAGTACGAGCTAATTCTGTAGCCTCACCTAAACCACAAGATATTAATAAAGAAGTTTCCACACCTATTTCAAAATTAGCCACTAATTCTACTAGCAGTTCTTCACTGGCTTTAGTTTCCACACCTTCCACCTCTGCTGCAGCAGCGAATACATCTATCACCGAAGAATCTGAAAATACTAGTGAATCTAGTAGTCAAGAAACTGTACAAAAAAATAAACGAAAATCTTCATTGGGAGGTGCCTCTACGGCATCTTCTACCAAAGTTAAAAGTTTGGCAGAGAAATATGAAGAGAAATCGGTAAAAGATAAAGATGATAATGATGTTCCTTTGTCAAAGATAAAAGCTGCTGCTGCGAACAAGGAGCGAGAAAAAGAAGATGCTAAAGAGAAGGAAAAAGAACGTGAAAAAGAACGTGAAAGGGAACGGGAAAAAGAAAAAGAACGTGAAAAGGAAAAAGAACGGGAAAAAGAAAAGGAGAAGGAACGAGAAAGAGAAAAGGAAAGAGAAAAAGAGAAGGAAAAAGAGAAAGAACGTGAAAAGGAGCGAGAGAAAGAAAAAGAAAAGGAACGTGAACGCGAGAGAGAACGTGAAAGAGAAAAGGAGAAGGAAAAAGAAAGTGGCGGTTCTAAGGATTCATCGGGTCAAGTAACCAGAGATTCATCTCCATCAGGTAAGTGAATAATTTTGATTAAAATTTTTTTAATTGATTTAGTCTAATTCGGATAGAACCAAACAATCGTTAGCCTTCAAAAAGGTTTAATATCGACTATTATATATAGAAAGAATTTCTAAACTTTAGATAAATTTCACGATATGTTTACTTTATCAATTTGAAAATCGAAAATTTTCAACATTTTATTCCATCTTTGGTTCTTAATTAGTTTTATAGAAAAATTTCAAGTTTTATAATGAAAATAACGCAAATTTTTTAAAAATATTATAGGTTAAGCGAACAAGTTTTGTATTACGGAGTCTAATTATTGTATTATAATTTTCACACGATGATATGCATTCGATAGTACACCACGTAAATTCCAAATATTTTCAAATGATTCTGGTTGTACATTATATGCCGAATCTACTGCCTTTGCCCAAATTTCTATTTCCTCCCCTTTTAGTTTAGGATCAACGGGAATGCGGGCAGTCCACAAAGACCATCCATAATGACGACCATCGGGTTCATCTTCTTGTTCTAATTCCGCCACGTGCCAATTACCTCCTTTATCAGCAGTTAAATCCACACGTACAATACGACGGCCACCACCAGACCAAGCATAACCACGTATTTCTATGAAGCCATCTTTGGTAACCTTAACCTTTTCGCCATGGGCGGGTGTACAAATAGCTGACGTTACTGGCATAGCTTGTATAGCAGGAGATTTTTTAAAGTCAACTGTATCCCAATCGGTACTGGGACTAAAACCTTTATAATCATTTTGTTGCCAATGAGAACTGGACTCATTTTCTGATACCTCTATGCGTGTCAACCATTTGACATTACGAGCACCAACTGTGCCTGGTACAATGACACGTATGGGAAAACCATGATCACGATTAAGAGGTTTACCATTCATTTCATAAGCTAATAAAACATCACCTCTTTCATCCATTGCTTTGGCTAAGGGTATAGAAGCACCGTAAGGATTGGCAGTTGGATCTAAATCGGCTCCTTCAAAGATAACATGTAATTTCTCATTCGATTTAACACCCATAGCCAATAAAACATCACGTAAACGAGCTCCCGACCATTTGGCATTGCCAACAGCACCAGCACTCCAGGAGAGACCTTAAATTATAAGTAAATAAAACATTAACAAGTTAGAAAATAATAATGTCACTTTAATTTTACCTTTAACACTTTTAAATTTTGTCATTTCCGAACGACGATTACCACCACACATTATAGCTGCCGCTACGGTATGTTTGGGCAATGCCTTGATATCATAATAAGTTAAAGTTTTATACATTTCCTTGGCTCCTGCCTGGGGTGTTGATATTTCTATTTCCAATTCATAAGAATCTGGTTCTATTACTGGCACGGGCAAATGATTTCTTACATAAAAGAACTCATTAGGAGTATACAAATGTTCAGCTAACAATGATAGTGGTGGCTCAGCATTGAAAGGCCTTTCAGAGGCTGGCTTTAATAAAGGGTGCCTTTTAGGTTCATTAGCCCATGGTGAACCCATATCATCAGTGCTTATTTCTTCTTCTGGACTTATATTCCCGATACGAAATGATTCTAATAATTTTAAGATTTCTTTATTATTATGTTGCTGATAAATGGCCCAAAATGGATCTATGGCACTGCCTGCACCCAACATAATCTTATCACTACCAGGATGATTTGGTATAAACTTGGTTATATCATAAACACCAATTCCGTATGTCACCCATACACCTTTCTCCAAACTATTATGTTTGTTAACTTCTTCCATTTTATAAGTGGGCAAATCTTTTCGTTCTGTCGTATGCCATGAACGTGCTGTTTCAACATCTACATCTTCGTTGGGATTTGCAATTGTAATTTTTTGTTTAGGTTTGTCTTTAGCTTCTATTGCTTTCATTTCTGCTTTCTTCAATTTATCCATATTATCAAAAGACAAATAACCCAATGTAATACCACCCAGTGTAAATAGAGTGTAAATGGTATTACTGGTCCTAGGTTTTCTTTTAAAGTTTGTAACATTTTGGGATTTAAATCTAAATTGTTGATGAGTATGACTATTAGTGACATTATTAAAACTAAAATTCAGTCCTGCTGTTAGACATCTAAGGCTAGCGGTGGTTATAGAAGTGTTATTATATTGTATAGCTGCTGCTTTTAATAGAAAACTCATGTTGTTCGTTGATACACTGAAAAAGAAAAGAATAAGTGAAGAAAGCCAATTTAATTAAAATATAATTTCGTGAAAAAATCATTTATTTGAATCTAATATGGGGTTTGATATGATTGAAGTATCTTTGTTTCCGCACATTTGTGATATAAATGAAATGGATGGTTCAAGCATTTGAAGGGCTGTTGACTAGCATGTGAACATAAACCATATGTAAAGCACTGGATCATTGCAATATCTCGATGAGACATTTTTAATGAAACTTGAAGCATCGAAATTTGTGTTATCGCTGTAAGAATCTTTCAAAGTTGCATTATACGAGTTTGATTAACTATGTTTATAGGACTTTTCCGTTTATATCCAAGGAGGTGAAGTTTATTAACCATTGTATTATATCCCACAATCGGCATCTTCGTTTCTCTGTGTATGTATGTGAGGAAAGTAAAACACTTTTATGGTTTTGAAGTTTTCTTCATTACTGACCTGTTATTTAGGGAATTCTTACTTTTTGAAACTAATTTTAAAGGAAACTTATATTCAATAACAAGGTGCAGTTACTTATTAAATTTACAATAAGTTTTTTCTTCATTTATTATAAATGTTTTAAGTTAATTCCTTGCTCTTAATTATTAATATGAAAAAAACTTTATGAAGTTCTTTTTATATAAAAATATACAATATTTATTATTCAATAACTATAAGAAGAATATAAAAACACGATTTTAACAAAAGAAGTCGAAGTGTTTAAAACATATGCAATTGATAAATAAATATAAATATAAAATAAGGAGTGAGATCGAAGATATCTTAACATACATATATGTTAATAAAAACGAAACCACTTAACTAACATTTTTAATTTTTTTTTACTATATAATTGAAATTATTATCACAATAAAAAAAATAAATTATATATTTTGTCGTTTTTTCAAAATCCCTCCCATTATAGTTTTAATAGTACATTCTGTCAGTTTGCTCGAGCAGGAAGAACAACTCCGTTTAAAATCTACCACACTTTTGGGCATCTTTTTTTGTGATCAATTCTTTTTTAATTAGACTCCAATATTTCTCAACTGGCTTTATCTACGTACAGCTTTGAGGACTTGCATTTTTGAGACAAATACCACAACAATTTTCTTTTACCACTCAAGGTCTTGTTTATCATAGTGACAGGATGCTAAGTCTTATGAATGGAGCAGCCTTTGTTGTGAATATTCCTTAAGAGAAATAATTGGCTTCTTTTTTCGCAACAGTATATTGTTTGCCATACTAAGAACTTTTGGGAGATTTTGACTACTTTTGGGTCCTAAACATTTCTTTATCATTCCCTCGAGCAACAGCAACATAAATTTTTGCACCAGGAAGCTGCGCAAAAATCGGCATAAGTTTTGTCATCGATTATGCAGCAAGAATATTTTGTTTAGAAAAGTTAGAAAGAAAAGCTTTCTTTTTGGGCCCTTAAATGTTTAACTTGTTTCGTTTTAACTTTTCGTTCTAACCGGGCTACTTTCCTCCTGACGAATTTGTTTGCAATTCTTTTGAAAATGCTTTCTATTTTTTACCTTTAGAAACATCATGTGGAATATTCCTTCTACGTGAGCAACGATTTCTATCAACAGACAAGTCTTTCAGTACTGTTATGACATGCGATCACAGATTTTTCAATGCTTGGCAACTTTTTGTAGAACCAAGTTGGGTTTTGTTGTAAATCAAATAACACTTGGGCTAAAAGTTTTAACGACCAATGTGTGTTAAGAATTTTTCGATTTCACTCTTTTTATTTCTTTAAAGACACTTTGAACTGAAAATATATTTAACCTGGTTAACCTTTCTAACCCCAAACTTAAATTGAATAATAAAATCTATTAAAATGGAAGTTAACGGGAAAAATGAATCTGTATATCTCGAAAATTATCGCAGAGTGGACAAAAATATCATGGACTTTAATAATATTGTAATAAAGTATTTGAATTCAAAAGCATAGGGATCTAGATTTAAGACAAATTTTGGAGATGTGGACTTCTCTCAATAATTTTATGATCTCACTCCTTATAGCAACTTATGATTAGGAGCATTTATTAAACTTATAAGTTTTATATGTTCTTCCAAAAATTTCAAATCTGATCTATCTACTTCCACTTAACATGGGTACTCGAAAAGATTATAAGCTGAATATACTATTTATTTGTTTATAGAGTATTAACATTATTATTATATTAAATAATACTTTTAACACTTGTTGTTTATTGTGCGCTCATAATAGTAATAAAACATAAAAAATTAACAAGTGAAAGTGTTTTTATTGCGATTTAAACAAATAGGATCTTGGTCTTCCAAAAAAATATTATTTATAATGAGAAACAGGTTTTTTATTTTGTTTATTTTGTAAATATTTTTGTTAAATTATTTATTGATAATACTAATTTTCCAAAATATGTTCAATAAAAATAGTAATAAAACTTATGAACTGCACACACACATATATTCATGTTATCAGCTTTATATCTCATTCCAATGCTGCCGCTTCCATTTCAAATTTGTATATAAAAAAACAATAAAAAAACACTTGAAATTTTGTCCACATGTTTTTTCACTTTTATAAATTATTTAATCAATTATATAGATTTTTACCCCACTCTTCGTTTTATAAATTATTTTTGTTAATAATTTTTTGATATTTTTTGAAATAAAAACAATTTATCGCCAATTTTCTGTAGATTTTCTTCGATTGTATTTTTAACAACAAACGTCAAAATCCATAGTTAATGTAAAACTAAAAGTGAAATAAAAACTAAATAAAATAGAAATGAGTTTGTTGTTTAAATCATACAGGAAGAGAGAGAAAGAAACATTAAAATATGTGATAGGGAGACAGAGTGTTATTGTGTGACGTGAGAGAGAATATTTAAAAGAAAAAAGCTTTATTTTTGTATAAAGTTGAATTGATCAAAGACACAAACCACACAATAACTCAACTGTACAGTGTGGTATAAAAAATAAAACATTCAAAATTTTGAATAAATTATGAGCTTTAAATAGGATTTTATGATATAAAATAAAATCCCTAAACTGATGTATTCTATTTTGGTACAAGTCTAGATCTCGGTACTATCCATATTTAAACTAAAGATATGGCTCACTAAAGGTCTCTTGGTGTTACCTGAAAAGAGAATAATTGGAAAGGAAGGAAAGTGTAGAAAATGTTATTGGAAGTTAAAAATTTTAAGTAAAAGTCCAAAAATAATTTGAAACAAAGAGATTGATAGTTAATGTTTAATACGTCCAGCCTCTTACATCACATAAACTGTGAAGAAATCTAGTAACAAAATTCAAGAGATTTTTCTAGATGTTGAGTAGGAATGTTTGATGATAATCAAACATTAGGGTGTTTGATTACCATCGTCTTCTACCAGTGGTAATTTGGTGGTCTAAGCAGAGGATCAGAGTCCCCACCCGCTTGAATGAAGCTGTATTATCAAAATATCCCTTTATAAGCAGAAGTTTCAATATGTTCTCACAATAAGTTCTAAATCGATCGTGGTGAAAGGTAAAGATTTAAAGATAAATATCGTTTTTTATGAGGGAGAAAAAATAGAGGAATTGTTTTACACCAGAAAAAGGGGGAAAAGGGATCTGACAAGCAATATGTACAATATGTTTTATGTACATTTTTTTCTGGAATAATGCTCGTTGACATATTAATAATAAAATTTAGTACTCAAGGCTTTAGTAATGTTTAGAACAGCACACTCCTGTGTCTTGACTAAATGGAATATCTCACTACAGTGGTGTGGGTTCATTATCTTTTGATTGAAATCTCAACTCTTTCAATATAAATTCTATAATATAATATCAATTAAGTAATAATAAAATGAAACTCTGGAATTAACCGTTTTCAAAATATTTATTTACTTACTTCTTCCAATTTTAGGATCAAATGTTTCCAATAAAAAAGACAAAACACAACGTAAACAATCATCTCAAAATGATGATAAACGCAGTAAACGTCGTAAAGATGAAATTGTAGTGGAGAAAATTGATACTGGCGATTTCGTTGTAGAAACTGGTGATAAACTTAAAGTATATTATCATGAAAAAAAGGTTACCTATGAAGCAAAGGTAATAGAAATAACTTTGCAGCGCGGTACACCTATGTATTTGGTGCATTATCTCGGATGGAATAATCGTTATGATGAATGGGTGCCACGTGAACGTATTGCTGAAAATCTCACAAAAGGATCAAAATTCAAAAACAATGGTCGGCAATCTAGTTCAAATGAGAAATCTAAGGAAAATCCTCCAAAACCTCCTTCAGCAGCATCACTGTCATCGACATCTGCAGGTTCGGCCACAAATAGTGCAGCTTCATCTACATCCTCAACAACACAACAAACGGTAACGTCCTCTAAAACACCTACAGCTGCTGGTAAACGTGGTCGGGGACGTAGTGATTCTATGCCACCCAGATCTACTACACCATCATCAGTGGCTTCAAATTCTAGTCGCACCAAATCGCCCGCTACTTCGTCGGCTTTGAAAAAACGTCCTCAACGTCAAACACCCAGTTCAGCGAGGAGAACATCGGCAAATGTTTCAGATGTTTCTATAGCCACTGAAGAAGAATCAGATACAGATTCCGATGAACCAGTTAAGAGACCAATACGTAATATTAAAGATACTTCCAAAGGTGGAAAGTCTCCAGCAAAATCTAAACTATCCGTTTCAGCTCCCAACAGTCAATCTGATACTGATGATCAAGATGACGACGATGATGATGAAGAAGATTTGCCTAGTACAAGCAAATCGGTAGTACAACGTAAAGGTCGTGATTATGATCTTAATCAAATACGTTCCGAACTCAAAGGATTCCAAAGCCTTAAGGCAACTATTGAAAATGAAGAGAACATAAAGGAAACAAAAGATTTGAAAGAAACGACAAAGATTAAAAGTGAAAAATCAGAATTTGATTTGAAAACTTCTGGGAATCCAACACAAAGTTCTTTAACAATAAAGGAAGAATGTAAATTGGAACCTAAGGAGGAACCGCAGAAACGTTCTTCTACAGAAATTTCCTCTGAAACAGATTCATTTGGTGATGATGAGTCCCAATCGTCAGACAAGACTACACAGCTTGAAAATATGCGAAAGAAATTCCAACAGATAATAAATGCTGAAAAATTAAGATCATTAGATAAAACTCCAATGGCCGCAAAGACCAGTTCAAGTCTGGGTAATACCCGAGAGGTAGAGAAAATTATTAAAGATAGAGAATCAGAAAAGAGACAAGAATCTTTGAAATCAAAACCATTTGTAAAACAAGAAAATAAATCATCTTTGGGGGTAATCAATATAAAACAGGAAATTGATTTAAAGGCAGAAACTACTCCTCTTAAAGATGAAGAGAAGAAACCGTCAATAAGCACAACACCAGAAACTAAAACTGTCATATTACAACCCACTAGATTTCCAGCATCTGCAACATCTTCATCGTCTTCCTCCCTCAATATGCCCAGCAAATATACTTCGGTTATAGTAGAAAAACCATTGACGGTGGCTAAAAAATTAGAAACTTCATTTGGCAAAAAGTTAGACACATCCAAAAAGGGGGGTCTAACAGATGCTGTAGCAACGCATTCACAATTAACTAAAAAATTCGTCGAACCCAATTTGCATAAAGAAATTCTCAAAGTTGAACCACCGGCCGCTTGTTCTCCCTCATCAACTTCATCGACTTCTTCCTCAACATCGTCATCATCCAATACTTCATCTTCATCGGGTTCCAGGTTCTTACCTGATATGAGTAAATTAGACATATCTGGAAGTTCATCATCAACATCTACATCCCTCTCTTCACCCTCAACCACTTCCACGTCTTCCACTTCATATGCCAGTGCTTGTGCTAAGGATAACAAAGCAGCGAACTCAAATGTAAATAAACCGAATTCACCTGATGTTTATGAATTTAAAGATAATGAACCTTTTGAATTCGAAATACGTAAGTCACCTATGGTTCAATCCAGTACATCAGTAATAACAGCCAATTTAGGAGCATCTAGTTTGGGAACAAGTTCTCTAACTCAAAGAGCTAAAGTAAGTGGTAAGGCAAACGATCATCATAGCTCTTTGGGACCAAATCCCATGTCGGCATTAGTAAATCGTAAAAAACGTGGGTCACCTATGAAAGAATCTGTTATTGAAAAACCTAAACTATTGAAATTAGAAGAGAAGAATACGACACCTAGTCCTCTGGTGGCAGATGCTAAATTAGTACATCATTCGATGGCATCAACCTCAACTACAATATCTGGTGCATCATCAACTCATACCAAGCCATTGTCAACAGCTCAAACAAAATTAGCAGCTGCTATGCATGCACCGGCTTTGCCAAAATCTATTCCACCTAGCAATACCCCAGCCTCTTCAGCTTCGTCTCTTTTGGCACCAGTCATTACAACACAAAAACAACCAGGTGATAACTCAGCATTCGATTCTTTAAGAAAATCTCCTAGTTTTAATTTAAACATAAATGCCTTAAATGAAGAACTAGCGCAAACTGTACAGGAAACTACCAGAGCCTTAACCGATGCTTTACAATCTCCACAACCATCTAGTGTTTTACCTAATCCATCAGAAATCACCCCCACCAAAACGATACCAGAAAAAACATCTAGCGTATCGGTCACCAGTTCGGCAACAACTCACTCTGCTAGTGTAACACTTACTACGAATAATCAATCCATAGTGGCCTCTCCCAAGTTAACAACACCACCCAGTTCATCAACAAATACAATAGCAAAACCACAAGTTGGTAGTCCCTTCATAGAAACTCGTAGTGTTTTTGAATTATCATTTGGTGCTGGCTCCAGTAGCCGTGAAAATAAATTTGAATTGGAGAATGCTAAAGTCTTACTCTCAGCTACAGGTGGAGCCTTTGATTTTGATCCTTCAAAATTAGAAACAAAACCTACAACTTCATCAATAGCAGATAAAGTTTTGAAGGCAATTTCCCAAAAGAAAGAAGAAGAAGAGAATAAAAAACAAGAGGCCGCTGCAGGTGGTCAAACAAAAGATAAGGAAACAACAGAAACAAAGGAAGACAAGCCTTTGTTGTCGACAAATATGGGTGTAACAACTTTGCCGCCTTCCTTAATGACATCTTCGTCTAATATCAAGTCTTCTTTGGAATCTTTAACACAAACAAATCCATTTGCAAGTGGTTCCACGACTACTAACTCTTTGCTAAGTGAACCTTTGAAAATCAACACAGATATTACCTCATCGTCAGCATCTTTGTCATCTGCAACAACAACTGGATTGTTAAGTGGCCCTCTTAGTACATTTTTGGGTAATAAACGCACACCCTTAACATCGCCCGAACCTAAAATGGGCATTTTAGAATCAATGGGTGGCACTAAGAATCAGTTAACGGAAACAATACAAAAATTGGAATGTGCCATTCAAAGACGTACACCCGTAACTAGTCATCCCGTGACGCCTACAACTCCACTTTCATCTGCAAATCCAGAAACATTTTCCGACGATAGCAATGATAGTACAGACTCTGAACGTAGATTGGTTATAGAAGATGTAGCAGATGATTCAGGAGCCAATACAACAACCACGCCGGTAGAACAAAAACCAAGCCCTGTGCTACTAGGACCAGAATCATGCAAACCAGCCGCCACTGCTGTTAAGTTGGAAACAACTATGGGTACTGCTAAAGTAACTTATGCCACACACCATGACATTCCCGCACCTATACCAATTAAAGCAGTTACATCATCTAATTTAGCTAGGAATACCTTAGCAACTACCATAACTTCAATAAGTATAACTCCGGCTAATACTGTAACAATAGCAAGCAGAATAACAACAACAGCAAGCTCGGGAGCAGCCACAACTGTAGTATATCAAAATCCTAACAAACCGCCGGTTATACAAACAAATCCTCAGCAAACAGTGAACCTAAACCATGCAGTATCCGCAACTTTACAAAAATCTGTATTAATAATGCCCACTGCAGGAGCACAAAGTACAAATCAAGTTTCCGGTGATAAGAAACAGGATCCGATTAATATACATATGTCAACAACCACCAGCTCATCTGGTACGAGTGTTACCACACCGCACAAACAGGCAATAAATACATCACGTTCTTCAAATCCCGTAGTAACAGCTTCAGCTGGAGTTCCCATTGTTTTGCCGGATATACCAGCTTCAGTGGTAGTAGCTTCAACGGCGGTGCCCTCTGTAATGGCTGCTGCACAAGCTGCTGCTGCTGCCTTACAAACCCCCAAACAAACTCCACAAAAACAACATCAGCATCAACAACAACAAATTGTTGTATCGCAAGCTCAACAGTGCTTCGCGCCAAATAGCACAAAATCCAATATTGTAACCTCTACAACAGCGGGGATTGCTATCTCCACACCTTCACTTATTACAACATCATCTACCGTCCAAGCTTCACATCATACAGCTTTCGTTTCGACAGCAAAATCGTATGATAGTTCCACAACCATACGACCATTGCCACAAAATCTTAAACCCATAACAACTTCCGGTCTCATACAAACACCCTCTAAAGGAGGATTTCAACCACTGGCTGCCCCTCCTGCTACAAACCCTACACCCCCAGCACCTATTTCAACATCAGGATTTTATCTTGATCCTAGAACAGAATTACGGCCAGATGATGGTCTTAAACCTTTGGGTGATATACCTAAACCATCTAATTTACAATTAAATCCTAACAGCAGTTTTGCTAGTAAAGACATAGCCGCACCTCCTTCCACTTCCAACACTCTCTCAATACCCTCCACCTTAACAGGTGTGGACACATCCACTCAATTACCCGATACTCATAATGATTCCATTATACAATTGAGATGTGAAGAAACTATACCTGGAAGTCCAGCTTCTGTAATAACTGGACGCGAAGATTCCCAAGAAAGAACTGCCACTTCCCTGATGCCAGATACCAATGCTAATAGCGATAAAGACTTTTCTAATGTACATACATCCAATAAACAAATGCCCAACAGTTCAACTACGACAGCCACAACAACAGCAACAAATACAGCCAGCACAACAGCAACAACCACTACAAGTAGTTCACCAAACGATTCAGGCAGTCAAGAAGATGAATCAAGTGAGGATTTGAAAAAATCTGTAGACGTAGAAAATGAAGTATCACCTAGAAAACGTAGAAGAGCACGAAAACAAACCGAAAATAACAGTTCTGTGGCAGAACAACAGCAGCACCAAATACAGCATCATCACCATCATCAGCATTCGAAAAGGCGTAGGCAGTTGCCTAGCAATAAAAAGAATACAGGTAATTGGAGTTTAGAATTTATTTACATTATCTGTTTTTCATTGAATTTTTTATCTTTTAAAGCTGGTTCTGATAGCGATGACAATTCCGATAATGTTTCACAACGTAGTTCTCATCACTCATCACGGCATCAACACAATTTATCACAACAAACGCCACAATCAAATACATCCGGTTCGAAACCTTGTCCATATAATTTCCTAGTGCAACTGGGTAAGTTTAATAACTTTTTTATACAAATTATGTTATTAAATCTTTATCATTAAAGAAATATTTTTTAAACCCCTATGAAATATAGAATCGTAAATATTCTTAAACCATATTAGAATCTGGCTGCTTCAAGCTTATTTGAAAGACAAACATTTTTCATCAAATATGTTACACATTCATTATAAGGAGATCAAAAAAAAAATTGAACCTTTTTCGGGAACTCTTTCATTAATGATTTTTGTCACATCTCCGTTTAAAATCTACCACGCTTTTGAACACATTTGTTGTGCACTTCAAAACTCTTTTAACAACAGCCCAATATCCATCACTGCCCTTAGTTCCGGGCAGTTTGGAGGATTTTGGAACAAATACCACATTATTGTTCTTCTACCACTCAAGGGTTTGTTTACCATAGTTACAGGATGCTAGTCAGACCAAATAAGTGGAAACATTATGACCAAATAAGTGGAAACATTCCTTGATGTAAATATCAGTATTTTTAGTGTCTGTTGTAACAAATGATTGGCTTTTTCGCCGCAACTGCATATAAATATTGACTGTTTTTGGGTATTAAACACATTCTTGAGCATCAGCAACATAAAATTTATAACATAAATTTTGTCATCCATTATGCACCAATAATATTTTTTAGAAAACTTGTCTTCAATTTCCATGCTTTGTGTCAGGAATGGGATATACTAAATTTATTTAATTTTACCAAAAATAAAGATTTTGAAATTGGACTACGTATTTTATATTGCCAAAAAGTATAGTGTTTCATGAATCAATCGGAGTCTGCAACCGTTATCTAAAACTCGAATATTCAAAACTCCTTTCAAGTTCTTAAAAAAGTCATGCTTATGGAATTGCGCTAGAAAGGTTCAAGAAGTTTTTTCGAGGGTTACTAATGGAGTCTAATTTACGAAGCCCTTTAACAAATTATGTTTTTTATCTATTTACAGATCCTTCTCTTAATCCCGATCAATGTATAGCAATATTATTAAAACAAATACAAGATTTACGTAAAACTTATAATATTATTAAAAGTGATTTGGCCAGTATTGATCGGCGACGTAAAAAACTACGTAGACGTGAACGTGAAAAGAAACAACAACAATTACAAAATCAACAACAAATGAAAGTTGGTTAAACAAATAAAACTAAAAGCAATAATAATTTCATTAAACTCTTGTACATTAATTAAATTTAAATAATTAAAAATTACTTTTCATTGTCCTCAAACAAAATTCTACATTTATACAAAACATCCTAAATTTTGTCGAATTTTTACACGTAAAAGATAAATATTTTTTGTTAATATTTGTAATTTTGAAAATTTCATTAATTTTTTTTAATTTCCTGCTAGAATTCGCAAAAAAATTCTTTTCAACAAGAAATAAAAAACAAGAAGTTTAAAACGTTTTTAATTTTTTATTACATGTTTTATAAACACACATACACAAAATTTTATTGTTTTAATTTAATATTTTTTAAGCTTAAAAAAAGTTAATGTCAATGTGCATTAAAATTAATAAAAAAATATAAATAAAATGATAATCTATAGAATTTACATCGTAATATGTATAAAATAATAAAGTAAAATTTACTTAGAAAACTCTCAGATTTTAACATTTATTGTGAATATAAACATATACATATACATATGAAGAATACATTTAAAAATAAATAAAAATATTTAATAAAAAAAGCATATTTACATCAGTATTCGTTTTTAATTGGAATACTACTGCTGAAGATAGATTACAAGTAACCGGAATCATCGTGATATATCCTGGCTTTGTTACTTAGAGCCGCTGCCATCAAAATTCAAAACCGTAAAATTTTATATAAAAAGTACAATTTTGTTATTAAATCTTTAGTGTATTTAGCATAAATTGCTCACGTTTGCTTAGGCTTAATTGTGTTTAACGAAAAAAAAACTCGAGGTCCTGGACCTTTTTCTGGAAACTCATTTCCAGAGGGTGAGGCCGAAGGAATCTGGAATAGTATTACAAACTTTAATTGGTCGTCACGTTTCAGGGCTCGAGGGAACTTCGATAAAGGAGCTCGTCGCAAACAAACAAGAGTACGATACAAAGTATGAGTACGATAAATACTTTTGGATTGACAGCTCAGTAGTTAGATCAGTACTCGCCAATGGATGTTCTGTATGGTGAAAAGCAATGGAGATAAGGATTTGGAGGGATTTTTCTAAACTGCAGATGTATGTTTCGTTGCCATCATATCAACTCTTAGAAGTACATTGGGAAGTTTGTGTTGAGGGCGGCAGCCAGTAGGCTATTTAGATTAAAAGATAGTGGACAAGTTGGTAATATAGGGTTTGTCCTCTTAAGGATTTTAGGTGAATTGAACTCAGTGAGCATGTTGGGACGACGTACAAGTCATTTGACCATTGGTAATCACTCCGTACAGGGAACGATGGTGAGAATCAAAAAGTACATTAGTTATTAGTTACATTAGCTATTCATTTATTTATCATCCCCCACCAGGTAGGGATGATTTAAGGAGGTCATACAGACTTCCTGATGTGAAGGCTGAAATCTAAGGGTTCTAAGGAATGAGGAATTAACTATGGAGTTTCCGAATGTGGGAACGACGATTAACATTTATGTTGATAGTCAGACACCGCTGAAAGCCCTTAAGCAACACAGCGGGAATCTACGAAATCAGCATTTATAAAATAGGTAGTGAATTAGCTCGTGCTCGAGACGTCTGATAATTGTGAATGGGTCAAGCTAACTACTCAAAAAAATAAACCATTAGAATGATGATTATTATGTTATCGTTTAGAATAGTTCATACAAATTTATTTTTAAAAATTCTTTTTTTTTTTTCTAAAAAATCTTCTTACAACAAAATTAATTTCTTCTTTCAGAAATCCAATTAACAATTAAAAACTAATAAAGAAATTAAAAAAAAATAAGTTTTATGAAACCGAATAACCACCTTCCAAATTCAAATGATGACCATTAACAAAACTCGAATGTTTGCTCAACAAATACAAAACGCTGTCGACAACTTCGTGAACTTCACAAAATCTACGTTGAGGTATATGACTCAGTAGAGGAGTCGACTTGGCAGGATCGCTCCAATTTTCGCGACCCATTTTTGTTAAAACCACCGTGGGATTAACAGAATTAACACGAATCTTTCGGGAACCCAATTCCAATGCCAAAGAACGTGTTAAAGAATCTACTGCCGCCTTGGTGGCACTATAAACTGTATGACCATCAAATGAACGAGAGGCGGCCAGAGAAGATATCATAACTATACTGGAATTTTCTTTGAGTAGAGGCAATAAAGTTTGGGTAATATTAAAGACGGCCTTAATGTTGACATCAAAAGTACTAGAAAAAAATAATTATTTGAATTCAACTTCTTAAATTATGTCTAAGTTACTTACTCGTCAAAATCCTCTTCGGTCAAATCGGCAAAAGGCTTAATGATGGCAACACCGGCATTATTAACCAAACCGTCCAATGGTGGTACATTTTTTAATTTCTCACGCACTTCTTTCCAATTCTTAAGATTAATTTCTAAAGTTTTTATTGTAGGTTGTTGTTTTCTTAATTCATTTAACTGTTCCGCCGATCTTGCTACAGCGATAACATTTGCACCCAACTCGGCCAATTGTTTACACAAGGCATTGCCGATACCTTTTTAATTATTATTATTATTATATTTGAATTGGAATGTATAAAATTAGCAAAACAAGCAATAATATTTAATTGTTTTATCGCAATGTAGATTAGTTTAAATTAATATATAAGATTAAATACCTGCACCGGCGCCTGTAACTAAGATAGTTTTATTTTGTAAATCTTCAAACATTTCCTTGCAAGAGTTGTTGCGATGTTCCACACAATCTTTTAGTAGAACACTTAATTATTACTAAATAAATGTCAATAGTTTTTTATACGCTTTTATTAAATTGTATGTGGATTGTATATATTTAAAAGCTTTTTTTACGAATAAAAACTTATTAAGCTTTAAAAGTTTACAATACAGAGTTATCACGTACAAACACTTTTTAATGCTGGGGAGATAATTTGCATTTTGGATGGGATATTAATGGTACGTAACTGATTTCAAATAAAATGAAAAATTCAATATATCTAGATATTAGAAGTAAGACCGAAAATTTTTATATTTTTAAACAATAATGATGAATTTTTAAATCTTTTTAGAAAACCCTTTTGCTCAAACAGGTAGTCCATCTCCGTTAAAAATCGACCATACTTTTGGACACCAATTTTGTCACCATCAAGAATCATATCTCTCAATATCTCTTTACTGACCTTAGCTCCCGACAATTTTTAGGATTTGCTTCTCTTGGTACAAATAATGCATTGTTGCTCTTATACCATTCAAGGGCTTGTTTACCATAGTGAAGGGATGTCAAGTCAGGATAAAAATTATTTGAGACATAATGAATTCCTATGAATGGAAGCAGTTTTTTAAATATTCCTTGGTATAATTTTCGGTATTTCTAATGCCCGTTGTAACAAATGATTGGCTTCTTTTGCCGCAACTACATATTGCTTGCCCAACCAAAACTATTTCAGAAATGTTGAGTACTTTTGGGCCTTAAATTTCTCATCAAGATTCCCTCAAGCATCAGCAACATACAATTTTTACTCAGCGTGTTAAAAATGGATTACAATCATTATGCAGAAAGAATATTCCATTTCCGTGTTCTTATTTTGACTTCTAAATTTTTAGAAGCATTTTAGTCCGAGTACTGAGCTACTTTCCTACCGGATGTTTTGGGAGCTCTCTTTGACATTATTAAAATTTTTTGGCTTTAGAAACATCATGTGGACCATACCATCTACCTGAACAGGTTGGGTTTTTTTTTTAATATTTAATAATTTTAGTACACTCTTTGGAAGATTGTGATAAGTGGAGAGGAATTATTCTGCTTAATGCAATATACAAGATATTGCAATCATCATAAAAGAATTCAAAGTAAAATTTAGAAAAATCTGCGGGATAAACAGCCAGGTTTCCGAATGGAGTACACCCCAGTACTTACTGTTTACAAATTTCAGGAAAGCCTTCGACACCATCAGACAAACTGCCATATGGAAAGCATTGAGAGGAAAAGTAGTACCCTTAATACGAATCATCAGAGCTATGTACGATGATTTTGAAGTCTCAATTCTTCACAACGGCAATATCAGCCAACCATTTGAAACAAATGTCAGAGTAAAACAAGGACATCCCATATCACCTCAGTTCTCAACCATAGTGATATGGTGAGATCTGGAAAAACGCAATCTTGCATGGGAAGAAACAAAAAAAGAACTGAAGCAAACTGTATAAGATGAAATGCTTTGCGGAAATCATATGCTCCCAAGAGGCGTAACAGAAAAAAATAGTTTTTCAAAATTTCATCGCTCCCTTAAATGAGGAATAAAACATTTTTAGGTTTTTTTTGGCTTTACTTGAAAGCCTTTGCTATGTTTATTAAACCATTTTCTGTGTTTTTCATGGATTTTTATATATATTTTTATAGTGTGTTAAAAACTACATATATAATTTTTTTATATAAAACTATTGTTAGATATTGATATATAAATATATAATTGAGATAAAAGAAATAAATGAATAAAAATTAAGTGTTAAAATCTAAAAAAAAATCGTTACACCATAAGAAAATAATATTAAAAAAAAAGATTAAAAATTGTTTATTATTAAAAAAATAAATGAAGGAAAAAAGCTACTTATTTGATAAAGATAATAATAAAAATTGAATATTAAGTTAAGTGTTAATAAATTGGATATATATGTGTATAAAAATAATGTAATATTAAAAAAAAAGAAATAATTAAAGAAATAAAATATATGTTATAATAATTATAATTAAAAATAATTGTATATGATGTTTATATTTTATGATTTTTATATTTTGCTTGTTGTAAGCTCTGTTAGATCTAGCAAATATTTGAAAAGACATTTATATAAATTGAGACTTAAAACTAATAATTTTATAATTTAAATAAAACATCCTTTTTGATGTAATTTGGCTAAACAACACTAAAAGCCAGGAAATAAAACTTTTAGGCGTCGAAAGGAAAGATGGTAAATTTGTTTTCATTTAGCCCAGATGTTTTAAAATAAATATATAAAATTATGATGTTGTATATTTTTGGGAAATAAGTAATAAAATTAAGTTATTTATATGTATTATGTATAATATTATAAACTGCACTAATAACTACCACTTAAATTTACATGTTATATTCTTTATTTTATATTTATCAAGATATTTATAATTTATTAATATTAATATATATTTTTGTAAATGAATGATTAAAAAAAAAAGAAATATATTCTTAATTAAATTAAAACAAAAATCATCTTTATTTCTTGAATATAAATTTAAAACTGTTATTTAAAAGAAATTTTATAACAAAAAATAAAACAAAATAAATTTCAAATTATTTTTTTTTAATAAAATTCTTTAGTAGAAAAGAATTATGTTTAATAAAGGGATTTTTAATATTTTTATAAAAGAATTTTTAAAATCATTTAAAATTTTATAATGCTTTTATTATTTTTTCCATAAAAATCTATTCATTTAACAGGAATTTATTAAATTTCTTAAATATTCCCCATTTCTTTGAAAGAAACTGAATAATTAAGAAATTTTTTTTATGTTCGTGTTAAATAAACAAAATCCTTTATTTCAAAAATAAAAGTAATTTTGTAACAAACAATTTAAAAATGAAAAATAAAAAAGTTAAAAAAATTTTTTGTTAATCTTTTCCATTCAATTTTTTATTCCATAAGTCAAATAAGCAAAATCGAACGGCATCTAAAGAGGCTAAAACAAATTAAACGGAATAGTTACTACAGAATTGAAAACACTCCGAATGAAATGTGTGACTAATCTGTATA